>NC_051168.1:122124480-122298991 GCF_013339725.1 Rhipicephalus microplus
TATTTATTTATTTATTTATTTATTTATTAGAATACCCTCAGGGCCCGTAGGGCATTACAGAGGGGGTGGGTACAACATATATAACACACAAGAAAAAAAGACAAAATAAAGAAACAAGTATCAGATGCGCAAATCAGGAAGGCAACATAAGTCAACTAAAAATGTATAAGAATTCAAGCACATACAAGACAAAGATAGATAATGAAAACTGCGTATAGTTATAGTGCCATATTCAATAATATACTTGTCCTACTTGATAAGTAGATTTAACGTCCCAAAATCACTATACGATTATGCAAGACGCTTACTTACCCTTAAAGAACTAGCAACGGGACTTATGGGGCTTAATGGTGGCGGAGACTGAAAAAGGCATAGCACGACAGCTTTCACTGAAATATATTGACATTTGAATAATCACTACTGTGCCTTTACTATAACACCATTCTTTTTTGTCCAATCATCTTGAAAGAAACACTCAACCTGCTCGAAGCAGCAACTGGTTTTACGGGGCTTAGTGTTTGCGTTGACTGTGAAAATCTTGAGAAAACATTGTTGACTAAGATACAGACTCATGAAAACAATCTTTGCTGTGTGCTGGTTTCAGAGATAGTGATGTGTTTCGCACGTCATCTTGAACAAAAAACTCACCCCACTTGAACCAGTGACAGAGCTGATGGGGCTTTGTGATGGTAGAGACTGAAAAAAATAACACAGCAAGTATATACTACCCAAGATACACACACATTGCCTGACCACTACTGTATGCTTATTTGGCAGTTGCAGTCGGTGGTGATGGCCATGATGATTTGAACACTTACATCACTTGAACCAGAAGAGGGATTTCGAGGGCGCAATAACGGAGACTGAAAAAAAAAACACAGCACGGTCATCTTTACTGAGGTATGCATGCATGCAGATAATCACTACGTACGTTTATTGTGGCCCTTTCGCCTTGTTTGTCTGGTCGTTCTGAATAATATACTTACCCCATTCGAACCAGTGACAGAGCTGATGGGGCTGAGTGGTGGTAGGGACTGAAAAAAAATAACACAGCAAGTCTATACTACCCAAGACACACACCCATTGCTGATCACCACTGTATGCTTATTTTAGCAGCTGCAGTTGGTGGTGATGGCCATTATGAAATAAACACTTACATCACTTAAACCAGATGAGGGATTCCGGGAGCGCAATGACGGAGACTGAAAAAAAACACACAGCACGGTCATCTTAACTGAGGTATGCACGCATGCAGATAATCACTATGTACGTTTATTGTGGCCCTTTCGGCTGGCTTGTTTATATGGTCGTTCTGAATGATATACCTACCCTATTCGAACCAGCGACAGAGCTGATGGGGCTTAGTAGTGGTGGAGACTGAAAAAAATAACACAGCAAGTCTATACTACCCAAGATACACACACATTGCCTGATCCCCACTGTATGCTTATTTTAGCAGCTGCAGTCGGTGGTGATAGCCTTCATGAATTAAACACTTACATCACTTGAACCAGGGGAGTGATTTCGGGAACGCAATAACGGAGACTGAAAAAACACAGCATAATCATCTTTACTAAAGTACTAAAGAATGCAGATAGTCATTAGGTACGTTTAATATGGCACTTTCGCCATGTTTGTCTGGTCGTTCTTAATGATATACCTACCCTATTCGAACCAGCGACAGAGCTTATGGGGCTTAGTGTAGGCGGTGACTGTAAAAAATATGCACAACAATAGTTACTGAGATATTGACACCAGAACACACACGTTACTGTGTGCGTATTTGAGCGATAGTAATCTGTTTCGCTCGTCATATTAGCCAAAAGACTCACCACACCTTGAGCAAAAGACTCACCAAATTTATAGGGCTTAATGGCGGCAGAGACTGAAAGAAGATATAGCATAAAAATCGTGAACCAGATACACACACATGGATGTATTCTCCACTGCATGCCGATATCAGCAGTAGTGTGGTTTCGACTATCATCAAGATTTAAGACTTACAGCACTTGAACCAAAGGTGGGACTTTTTGGGCTGAATGGGGGCAGAGACTGAAAAAAAAGCACAGCACGGCATCTTTGCTGTGGTATGCTCGCATAAGAGTCAACACTTCATGTTTATTTTAGCAGTAGTGTTTCATTTTGTTGGTCATCATGCACAAAAGACTTACCCTACTTGAATGGGTACTAGAACTAAGGGGGCTTAATGGCGTCACATACTGAAAAGAAGTGTAACACGTCAGACTTGACTAAGATAAACGTTCACATGGCCTCACAATCACTATTCATTTTAGCATTATGGTTTCGTTTCTGATGGACATCATTAATGAAAGACTTACTTCACTTGAGCCAGCCACGGAACTTGCGGGGCTAAGTGGTGGCGGAGACTGGAAAAGAGCGTGGCGCTGCAGTGTTGACTGACTTATACACACAAACACTTGTACTATCAGCGTCAGATGAAACCCGAACAGCGGCAGGCCTTCGCGATGGTATAGTGCCCGTCATCCACTCATCATCATGAACAGGCACGCATAAAGGCGCAGAGTTGCCGAACAGAGTGCATGCGCCAGTAAATGGCGATAACTGGACGGCGTGCACTATACCATATCGAAGATTTGCCACTGTTCAAGTTTCATTGAACGCGGATTGTACACTTATATACGCTTTTTCACGGTAGTCATGTGTATTGCTGGATATTAGCAAAAAAGAAAAACTTACCATGCTTGGTCCAGGCCTGGGACTTCCGGGGCTAAATGGAGGTGCAGACTGAAAAAAAAGTTCAGTGCGTCAATCTTCACAGATATAGGTCATCAACATTAAAAATCTTGCCTAGTTTAGCCAGCATAATTAAAATGTATTCAAGAACGCTGTGTTCTCTTGGCACATTCTCTCGGAAGGTTAGTTCTACCATAAAACTTCATGCAAGACTTTGGTCTGGTATTTACGTGTAATGTGGGCAAACATAATTATTGGCACCGAACATTGAGTTAATGGTACATTACCAAAAACCTGACATGCAGCTTACGTATATTTTTTTTTTCAATATTTCACTTGGCAGTGCGCGCTCACATTTCTATGTCGTCCTTTCTGTTCTAGATTTGAACAATATGACCATAATTGGGTGGTCAATGTGCAGTGGCACTTTGTGGGTTTTTCAGACCGTCATTTCAATTTTCCCGATTGCCTAGTATGGCCCTTAGGTTTGAATTGCATGAGTTCTGTCTGAATTGTTTTGTATGGTTGATTTTACTTTGTGATCTTACACATACGATGTTGAAGTGTTATCAGTTTTTCTTAAACCAACAACACTTTTTTAGTTGAAGCACGCATGTTCTGGGTTACTGAGTGAGCAATGGTGATTTTAATTGATATACTGTGCTTCAAACAGGTGGGAGACACTACTGCATATTTAAACAAAATGTTTTTGAATCACGACTGCTTTGCAGCACGCATGGTGATATAACTATTTTACACTGCGCTAAAGTCTTCGTGTTTCTTCGCAGGAAGTTGGAATAGAAATATCAGAACACACTTGCTTCATTTTTTAAAGCAGACAATTATCCATTATTGCAAGGCTAAAAAATTGTTCGTGTTTTTTTCCTGTTTTACTGTTCAAGTGAGGAATGCAAGAACTTTTTTGGTAATTTTAGCGATATGACTACGAAAAACTAGACGAAATATACAAGAATCTGAACTTTTACCGAACATTTGGCTGTTGTACACTGGGACCAAACTGCACAAATAAAAAACATTTGTGGAAACAAGATTGCAAAAAAAACGAGGGTCGTGGAGCACTTCAGTGTCTTTTAGCCAGAAAGCATGCTGTCGCTGACATCGCTTGTACTTTCTGCACTGTACAAACGTCAGCACTTTTTTACATGGAAAAAACTTGGCCTAACAGCACTAGATGCAATTGATTTCCGCAGTGGAAGAAAGTAAAGTAACCATATGCAGGCGACAAACATCTTGATATGTCCCTATAATTTCTTTTTAAAACGTTTGCACATCGTTAACCGAGGAATGAAGTGTTTGCCAGAAGCTTCATTGTTAATGTCAGCCTTCGCAGGAGAAGACAGGTGTGGCATTTTCCCTGCTGTCACGTCACTGGCGTACTCGAGGAATACAGCTCTTCAGGCACCCATAATCAAAAAAATTCACAGTGATTGCTTCTTAATATTTTGCTAGCTGTTTTGTGGAGCTGCAGATGGACCCTGATTAATTCTAGGGTGTGTTGACTACGGATGCTTCGTGAGCGGTGCGGTAGTTGGAACTGAAGTGCGGATATTTTCAGGTGTGCATAGGTTTTCCGTACAAAGAAAGCTCGAACGTCCTTCTACCCCCCTTGTTCTCGTTTCGCTAGCACATCCAGTAAAGAAAGAATTTTGTTCGCTTTCTTTTTCACGGTGAATGGTGTTGCTGGCTCAAACAAAGTTGTGTTTGCCAGGAAATTGTCGATGTGAGACTCAGTGATTGCGCAAAAGATGTCACCTACGTATCTCAAAAATTATTTTGGCGGATCAGCGAGCGTGTCTACGGCTTGTTTTTATATGTTCCCGAACATGAAGTCTGCTGCTGTTGATGAAATCGCAGTTCGCATGGCAGTTTCATTTGCTTGTTTCTAGAAATCATCTTCGAAAGTAAAATTTGGTGTGTTGACGCTGAACTACACTAAGCAGCACACTTCGTCTGCGCTGAGGTTTGTCTTTTTGTGTATGTTCTTACGCCTATTCAGGGTGGTTTGGGTAGTGTGGACGCGAAAGTATGGCTAAATCGAGTGATACAAAGCTGTTGTCGCTGCTGGATGTCACCTCCGACATACGCCGAACAAATTTGGTGCTTTTTTTTAGTGCGTGGTCCTATTCTACATCTGGATGCTGTGCAGATTTCTTACAAGCGTGGTTCACACATTTCTTACATTTGTTGTTCTCTTCTAATTTTGCATGCTGTGCTTACATGTTGTATACAGGACACAGCATGCAGAGACGGGATGGTTTTGCGTGAACTATCGGGTGTAACGGTAATCCCGGTTTGTTGATCTTTGGAATATCATTGAATCCAGGTGGCGCACCGTTTCTGCATATCAGGTGTGATTGGGGCGTACCTAATTATAGGTGGCCTGCAAAAATATCAACCAATTGCTTGTTGAGCTCCCGTTGAATCTTCTCGCGGCATCTATCGTGAGTTTGACGTACTCAGGGGTTTTCAGAAAGTTCTGCATTTTGTCTTCATGCGATTTTCGATCAGCTATTACAAGTAGATTACTTTTGTCTGTTGGTAAAATTGTTATTGTCGAATATCTTTCAAAGTTCTTGAAGTGAGGCTTTCTCGAAATTTGTTAGCTTTTTCTCGTGATCGTACTGGTAGCTTCTAGAGGATTCCCGTGGATTTGAGTAGTGCGTTGTATCCGGCCTCACTGCCTAGGTGTTCTATACCATCTGCAACAGGTACATTGATCTGTGAAACGCAGAGCGGTGTTGCATTAAAATTGTGTCATGTAGCAGTAAGCTAGCCTCGTGCACCAATAGTAGTGTTGATGAGGAAGTAACAACGCTTTTTGTGGTTTCGCTGTAATTTCGGGGTTTAGCTCTTCTTTAGTGCCGGCAGTTTGACTTTTAAAGATGCTTGATTGATTTAGCCTGTGGTTGTTGTGACGTTTCTCGCGGCGTTTCTTTGCTGTGTCTGGAAACTCAAGTATAGAGGGCACCTGGTACCCTAGTTCCCCAGCAGGAAGTGAAGTGCACTCTATTTTTGCTGCAAAATCATCACAAAAAAGCGACTCAACATGTACTTTCCCATAGTCATTCGGTTTTACCTCTGCAGCTGAACATTTACACGGTTTTGAAGTTTTGCTAATAAGGTGTACACTCTTGATACTCTTGATGAAGCATTCGTCATCTTCAGGGCCGCGTGGTGCCGATAGACCGCTTGACGCAGAAGTGAGGCGACGAGACTACTCCACCTTCACTAGCATTCACGACAGAGTAATCAATGAACGAATATGTCTATACTACAATGACTGTTGGCAGCGTTGTCAAATGGTAGTTTAGGCTGATGACAAGGCCGTGCTTGTTAGGATATTCTATGCTGAGAACGACATTCTTAGATCAGTGCCATGCAATACGAAGCTCGCCGAATCATTCAGTCCATGAGTTAGGATTTCTAGTATTCAAAATTGAGAAAGCAATATTTATATTTATGAAGCTCTGTAAAGTTATTTGCCTTCCCGTGATGCATTCCACGTCAGCTTCGCACCCAATACCCATATTATCACTGCTAAGCAAAGACTACAAACAGGAAGCATTTCTTTACACACCGCAAGCACCTTTGGCATCTATCTATCTATCTATCTATCTATCTATCTATGTATCTATCTATCTATCTACCTATCTATCTATTTATCTATCTATCTATCTATCTATCTATCTATCTATCTATCTATATATCCATTTATCTATTTATCTATCTATCTATCTATCTATCTTTCTTTCTATCTATCCCTCTACGTTTGTGTGGTCTCCTAATCACCCCGTTAACTTTAGATAAAGTAAGAATACGACTCAGTGCTTATGACACAAAGAATTTCACAATCTCATCGCGCACTTCATCAAACGCTTTCCAGCTGACAGTGGCACATACTCGAAGGGTACGTACCACTGGTACGCAGGTATGCGCCACAGGTGATGGGCAGTGCTTACCTTCCAGGAACGGCAAGAACGCACAAGGTTTATTTTAACACAATAAAGTTTTAAAAAAGCTGACATCGGCGGCTTTAACCCGACAACAATAAACATAAAATGTCAGGCTTCTCGTAAGAATGAAATCCGGAATTCTGCGTGGCAAGCCAGTACTTACTACACAAAGGCTAGGTCTCACAACAGATTTTCAAATAAACTGTAATATTTGTGAAGCATCAATTGAGGATGCTGGGACGGTTCTTCTAGGAGTGACGCACAGCAAACAACCAGCTTTTCTACGTCTTTTATTTCTCTGCCCTTCAAAGAACACGATGTAATCTTTGGGATTCCGAGTCAAGCAGCGAGAGTTTTCAATTCTGTCACTAGGTCATCCAATATTCTTGAAAGTAGAAGTAATGACTAAGTGTATTCTCACCATTATTTCTCTTGTTAAAAAACCGGGCACCGAGTGTTCGTTTCCGGGCCGCTTTACACAACTTTAGACGACTGTTCACTGAAAGTCTACATCGGCCGAGTCAACTGCGTCTTGATTCTACCAGGAGGCGCAATGCCAACATCGTGGCTGCTGTGATAGTGTGCGAAAATTCTCACTTTCTGAAGAAACCTAGTCGCTTGCTTTCCGTCACATTGACTGCCCGAAAGATTAATAGGTAGGCTCACCCTGAAAATTCCAACGGTTATAATGGTGACGTACAAGTGAGTCGAACTTAAAGTTTTAAGCATTGATAGGGTGTTTTCTTACCCAACAAAACGAAAAAATACACAACTACTAAATAATAATCTTATTACTTTGATAACGGTGTGCACGTTCTTCGATTTCCGTGTAATCAACCTCTCGCCATCTCTTGTATTTGCGTGAGTGAACGCTCTGGCGATAATGTTCGTACTTCTGTGAGCTCTTGTACAATATTTGCTATACTCTTGTAATATACTCTACATTGTTAGAAAGTTCTTAGGCAATCATAATGACCACTCGCACAGCTCTCGCCTGGAGGGTGACGCATTTGTGACGGTCGGAGGAAGATGATAGAACGCGTCGAACACGACAATAAGCATTATACAGAACGACTGAGCACCGAGTGATTTTGACTCAACTAGTAGCGTCTCCAGGCAGGAAGTCTCACACATTTAAAAAACACCGTATAATTTTGAGGTGATAAGCTTTATCTAAACACGCTGCTGTACTGTCAAGCAGCATTGACCATACTGCCGAAGACATTCACAAGAATGTTTGAATGTAAACATTTGACAGAAGTCTGTCGGTTTGGGTATGAAACTGGGAGATGATTTAGACTGCAACCAAAAGTTATGAAGAAATCCAACGTTTCGAAACCAACTTGGTTTCTTCCTCAGGGGTAACTTCGGAGACTGCGTAGCAGCGGCGTCTTCAAAGCACTCGCGGGGTGGAAAATGACCTCCCTTCCTCTCTCTCTCTTGTTTTGCTATGGAGCGCAGTCCATGTAAATACACTGGAGGAAGGGTTCCGAAAGAGCGGTTGACGTTATGAGCTGTTCTCTGCTTGCGCCACGACTCGAGTAATGAGCTTCTCCTCCAGTTCGGGTTTCTTGAAACCTTTTGGTTGGAGTCTAAATCATCTCCCCCTCACAAAAATATTTGTATGATTGCAGACCTAGCAGCATTTCAACGTATGTGCTATATGCTTGAGGTTTCAGAATATAATATTTATTTATACTCAGTTCAATGAAAGTACCGACTTGATCAAGGGTCACGTGCTTTTTTTATGTTGGCTATGGCAGAGCATCATTTAGAAACTGCCCCGGTTGTCCACCATCAGTTTTTTTTTCATATTGAAACTTTTTATATAATTTCTGCAAGGAGTTCCACTATGCTTGTTGCCTGCTGTTTTAAGATTCAGCAGGCAACAAGCAGGCAACGTTCTAAGATTGCAGTTACACGTAACTGTTGTGAAGCTACAAATCATGCGTCACTCTCCCCAGTGGTCCAGTGGTTACGGTGCTGCACTGCTGCCTCGCCGGTTGCGTTAGCAAATTTTCGCATTCGCGCTGTCTTTTCGATGAAGGTGAAAATACACGAAGCCGGTGTATTGAGATATCAGTGCGCATGAAAGAACACCACTTGGTCAAACGTGCCGCAGAGCTCCGATACAGCATATCTTATCATCATATCTTAATTTGGAACGTAAAACTCCAACAAAGTACCACTATTAACAAATATTACATTGCTAACTGCATCTTCATTTGCTCCTATGTGTTGACGTGATCTGTGCGGCATACGCAATACACGTTTAGATAGCAGCATCAAAGGGGATCGCCAGAATCAGCATGTGATACTTGCCGAAGATGAAGTATAACCGCTTTCAGCGGGACTGAGGGGGGAGCCAGGCTGAAACAAGTACAGCATGAAAATTCTTCAAACAAAAGCAAATAATACAGGTAACCTCAAAATACCAAAAGTTTAGTTGTTGTTTAGGAAATTTCTTGAACATTAGCAGTAGCAATTGTCTTGTGATAAACAACATTCATTGCTTAGAAAGTTTCGGGGGACCTCTTAATAAAAATAAACGGGGCTTAAAATATTCTCGGCCAACAATGAGCTATGTATTTTATTGAGTATGAAGTGCGTCAATAGGAAAGGAGAAAAGTATTTTTACATTAACGTTAAGAGAATCACTAATGAAGACAGATTTAAAAAGCAAAACGGTATAAAGTAAACATCAATTCAAACAAAGCTAAATGATATATGGAACTAGCAATGTGAAGAAGCATTAAACATAAGCGAATTTCATACACAAGCGAAATTCTAACACCTAAAAGTAGGCAATAGTACATTGAGAATTGTTCTGTAGAGGATAAACAAACCTAATGAGTTATATGCGTGCTACTGAGTGTTATTGAAATGATTGCTGGCTCAAATAATTCAGCAATAAAATATTTAAAGAATTTACCCTTATGTTCACACCTTCTACAGAAGTCTGCGGTGCATCTTTGAAAAACTATTGGACCTCAGTACAGCAATCAAGAAAGCAACAAGTACCTCTGACTTCATCAAGAGCGTATGCGGGTAATATTGCCTGAAGTGCATAAGGCATCTGACACACGAAACAGAATGTCAACAACAGCCGATGCGGTGCATCCCCGTTTAATCTGGAGTCCACGAGTAGAGCATGCGAGACTTCAATACGAAAGTTCCAAATTTTGCTCTTTATTTTTCTGGAACAAACGGTGCGTCTGATGTGCTTGGTAGGGCACATTGTTTTGTGGCCCGTCGTCATGGCCTCAGAGTGATAAATTTTAGATTGGTCATTCCCGTGCTTTTGAACGCTGAGATCTCAAAGTGCAAGGCCATACTTTCACTATCTGCGACAAATCTTGGCGTATCCATGAACTCAACTATCATGAGTGTTGGAAGCAGTGGATCATTGCTTCTTACCGTAAACAACCCACGACATTGACCACTGGCGCATAGAGAATGGTTTTCAACAGGTGTACAGTTATAGAAATGTTCATCGGTCATAACTGGTACGTTTTAAACCAAGAGCTGTTATGAGGTGACAACAAGGGTCGCGTGCACCGCACTTGTCCGCCAACGCCACCATCGTGTGTATTTACTATCGTGCGAAATAGAAACAGAAAGGTATTCAAAGTAAGGACTCCTGAGCGCCAACCCAGTATGGTACCACTTAGCCACGCCGGTGCTTGAAACTTAGTTTGAAACTGGCCTTAGGCAAGTTTGGGGAAAATAATCGTGGTAATATCAGTAATCGAACCTTTTACAACAGCAAAGGAAAAACCAGGCGTCATACTCTGCGAATAGCGTAACAAGTGAATTATCGAATGCTACAACCACTTACATGTGCTACAGCCATTGTTCTTGATCTTCGTTCGCCGCAGAATAACACATTTTCATGAAATCGCTAATGCGTGGCAGGTATCATGGTTTTCAAAAAATGACGAAGCATGATGCAGTGAAGAAGCGCTACATACTTGTATGGTACTCCACAGGTTTGCGGCTAATATTGTAATGCACCAGGAAGCAAGCCTGCTGGCACTTGTATGTCGATTTTGCATAGTCGTAGTACAAACATTTCTAAAAATCACAGGTCATCAGCTAGAAGATCTGAGTATGCCTTCATTTGTGACCTCGATGCCTTCATGCATTTTACAGCCGCTGCCGCCGGGGGTTGAAACTTGTTGTCAAACTCACTTTAGGCAGGCTTAACCTACCACCAATGACACAGTGAGCTTGAACCCGGGTCCACTCGGTGGCAGCCCAGTATTCTACCGCCCCGCTACACCGGTGCTTGTGACTTCTTTTCAACAATGCCTTAGGCAGGCTTGATGTCGGGAAAGCAATCGCGTTAATACGACTTAGAAATTGTTTTAAAACCGCGAAAAACAACTAGTTGTCACACAATGTGAATAGCGTAAGGAGTAGGCCATCCAATGCTCTAATCCACTTCAGTACTTTGTTCTTGTTCCCATATTAACAGTCTTGTCTTCTCTTGTCGCCTAGAAGACCTTGGCTCATACCCACAAGAGGGATTGACCACACTCTACCTTATAATAGATACTTTTTTACGACGCTTGTTAAAAAAAGAGAGAAATTAGATAAGAACAATAATACTGTTTCTTTCAAAAACGTGAAAAAGTGCAGAATTTGATAAACCAGAATATATAAAACCAATTAGCAAGAATGAAGAAGAAGACAAAGAATTGTATATATATGTTAGTACCACTAGCAGCGTATCCTTCCGGTTGCATGATTGACTTTATGTAGCGCTGACAAAACAGCACTGGGGCCTGCACCCAACTGACTGGCTCCAAACGATAATAAGGTGGATGTATGAACTGACGATCCGAGCATACCAATTGGTCTCTCAAGAATTATTCGGCGCAATAAGGCGAAACGGAGGCATGTAAGAAGAAAGTGATCTATTGTTTCCGGTTCATTGCAAACTGAACGAAGGTTAGTTAATGAAAATTCTGGTTTGTGAAGATAAAAATTTAACCGAGGAACTCTAAAGCGAATTCTTGTGAGGGTCACCTCACATTAACGGAAAAGGCATTTTGCGGTGTTCCGTGTGAATTGCAAGTGCCGCATTTCTTCAGATTTCAGGAGAGATGTTTCGTTGATTTTTAAGAATAACAGGCGTTTGAATCATTCGGCAGTATTAAAAGGAAACTGTAGAGCTACTAGCACCACCGGGAAATTCAAAGGTGTTGAAGCGAGTGAATCAGCAATTTCATTTAGTACTATTCCAGCATGCCCGGGGGCCCAAATAAACCGAACTTCTGATAGGCTATGCGGTACGAGAGACCAAAATATCCTGAGGAGAGGAGACTGCTTTGTGGACGTAAGTTGTGTGCAAACAGACAAAGCATCCGAAATAATATTAGCTTTTGGTTGTTGAGAATTCAGTTTTTGAAGATTCAATGTAATAGCTAGAAATTCTGCGAGATAAATTGGTGTGAAGTAAGGCAATCGGAACGCAAAAGACAAGTTTGGCTGATGAGAAAAATCACCTACTCAAGCCTTCTGAATATTTCGCAATGCATCCGTCAAAATTACTGCGTAATTGAGAAAATGACTGAGATGGTCTTGAAGGAGGCCTTCCAAAACATGCTTTGGAAGTAACTTGGCAATTTTCGGAAAAAAATGTCATCTAAAATTAAGTCAGCTGGCACCGAGCATATGGTTTGGGGAGTTGAATGCTGGAGAGAAACGTGAAGATTTGATAACAGAGACTCGACGAAAATGACTTGGCGTCGTTGGAACCACGTGCGCTTAAAGAAAGAAACTGAATATTTGATGAAAACATTGGCGCATAACCAGTTCAGCGATAATTCCTCATCGTCATCAGACACTACATGACCAATTGGCACGAAATTACTCGCAAGTGTTTAGCGGCTACCATGCTTCTCAGAATAAAAACGAAAATAAGCGTCGCGAATGCCAGCCTACTACCCCAAAAAATTTATTTTTAATGACCTAGAGGATATCAAGCAAGTGTGTTTCCATTAGTTACCCAATGAGTGTTTCAAAAAGGGTCTGCAAGGCCACTTTTCTAGCCTTTACTGTGACTGTGCTGCGTCTTCAGCGCAGGCCTGGCAATTTTCATTGCCTACGATTTCATACACCTCTGACAATTGAAATTCAAACTAAACTGTGAAGAATAAAAGTAAAATCAGAATGGTAATTCAAACTAATGTAAAAATTGAGAATTTTACGATAGAATAGAACGGAATTTTCCCGCCCCCACAATTCAAGTTTCAATATTTTAATAAAGGTTAAAAATTACATTTCACATGCGAAAACAAATAATATTGATGCCTGAGAGACGCGGTATTCAATATACGCGCGCAAATCTATGCGTCCCCAAGGAGACGAGCGAGACCAGCGGCCTGTTGATAAGACATGAAATGCCGTGAGGCTGCGCGCCTCGTCATCACGGGATTTGGACAAAAAAGTGGGGCAATGCTCGAGGTCTTATCGAGGATTTATTTCTTTTGCGGATCTCTTGTTAGGAACGCTGGTACCTTTTCCCTCACTTTTCGGGCACAAATTACCCCAACAGTTATTCTTAAACCATCTGGATTGTGCATAACAATTATAGTGGAGGTGCTGGGTATGTGGCCAGTAGCTCCCATCGGTAGTTATCTTACGACTGAGCCCCTCTAGCACAGCCTTATGACTTAAGATTCACTACATCAAAGCTTTTCTCAGTAACAGAATCGCCACAATTGGTATAGGAGGCATACGAACTGATACGTTCGATACGCCCACAAAAGGAACCCCCCAAGGTGCTGCGATATCGCCGATGCTGTTCAACGTCGTTATGATCGGCTTAGCTCGGAACCTCGAAAACATTGAAGGACTCAGACATGCCATCTACGTAGAAGATGTTACAATCTGGGTGACAAGAGGATCTCTAGGCCGAAAAGAAGATCTTCTGCAACGCGCAGCTGATACAGTTCACGACTACGTGCGTCAATGTGGCCTCGTCTGCTCTCTGGAGCACTGAGAAGTTCTAAGAGTCTATATACAAGGATACGATCTGCAAAACTCCATAGACGTTTATATAGGGGGGAAGAAGATTCCAGAAGTGTCCCGAATCAAGATTCTTGGCATGTGGATACAAAGCAACTGTCGTATATACCACACCCTCAGACAGCTGTCAAACACTACAGCGCAAATTACGAGGATGATCACCAGAATTTCTAGCAAATAACGGCGTATGAAGGTGGAGGACGCTTGTAGACTTGTACAGGCCCTCGTGATCAGTAGGATTGTATACAGTGTCGCCTACCTAACACCACTCCCACAAGAAAAAAAACAGCTAGAGGCAATCCTCCGAAAAGCCTACAAGTGCGCCCTTGGTCTACCTGTCAGCACCTCGACAGAGAAATTCCTTAAACTCGGGATAAACAACACAGTGCAAGAACACATTGAGGCGCATGTTGTTGCGCAGAAAATGAGATTAATGTTGACTGCTACGGGCAGGCATACGTTGCAGACATTGGGCATGAGGGATGCTTGCGGAGAAATCAATAACACGGCGAGCATACCAAAGGACAGTCGCCAGATCATTGAAGTCAGCCCAATACCTCGAAAGATGCATCCAGAAATCCATATGGTTCGAAGAAAAGCCAGATCAGAAGCACAAAAAAAATTCAAGGCGAGAACCGACGTATTGTACGTTGACGCGACCACATACAGAGAGCACTCCGAGACAGTTGTAAGCGTTGTTGATAACCAACTTATGGAAGTCAACAGCGCTTCGATCAAAAGGAACAACATCCTCGAGGCTGAGGAAGTAGCGTTCGCGCTCGCCATCACACACCAGAGCGAAGAGTCTACTACAGAAATAGTTACTGACTTGCAAGACGCGTGTTGACGGTACAGCAGTGGACGCATATCCAGTGCTGCCATCCGCATACTCAAGGGAAGAAAAATCAACTTCTCGAGCTGTTCCATTACGTGGACACCAGGCCATGAAACTGTGACAGGGAACCAGCGTGCCGACGCCATTGCCCGAGAATACGCCGACCGGGGGGCGCTCAACGACGAGGAACCAGCCACAGTTACTAGACGCTATGGAGCAATTTTAGAACACCAGTCAGCCCTGAGAAGGATATATTCCCTCCCCACAAAAACTTCAACAGAGAGCAGTCGGTTGCCTGGAGACAGCTGCAGACGAATACGTACCCCAATCTCAGTCTTCTGAGTAAAATCTGTCCGGGAATTTACACAAACAAATGCCCGCTATGCAGAGAACACCCCACACTTTACCACGTGACATGGTTCTGCCATCACACACAGGTAGTGCCAAGAAACTGTACACCAACACCGGAGCAGTGGGAGGCTGTGCTGTCGTGCTCTAAGCCTGAAGAACCGCTCAAGCTGATCGACAGCGCTTGCAAGATGGCAAAGGCCACAGGGGCCCTGGACTGAAGGCTCCACCTTCACCGGAAAAAAAATATTCGTAATTAACTTTTGCATTCCATTCCATTCCCACGACTGAATGGCACATTCGAGATTTTCGAACCACGTTCGTGCGCTGTCCTGCAACGCGAAATAAACTCAGTGCAGATTCCCTTCTTCGGTCCATCCGTTGCAGATAGGGACGCACTCAAAACTCTCCAGCCAATTCTCGGCGTCTTCATGGGAATCACCATGAAAAGGGTCGGTCGTCCGTGGCGCATCCACAACGACATCCTTGGCAGCGACTGGAGGTGAAACGACGTACGTGGAGGTGGTTGGAGACGACATTTTGGGACTCTCACCGGATACAGCTGAGACACTCTAGGCTCTGGTGGCAGGGGAAATTCCGGCGGCTCACCGCGTAGATCTAGGACGGCTGGCGCGCTGATAAACTGGCGTGAGCTTTATTGGCTTGAGTAGTCGTGGTTCCGGGCTGCTTCCCCGAAGTCCAACTAGGTTTGGGGTCATTACCCAGCTCCTCCACCAGATTTGTTCGTCCGTGAGCAGTTTGTGAGCAGCAGCCACAAGCACAGCTGGTTCAAGCATTGGTTCTGATGCAGCCTGCAGTCTTGCACACCGAGGTACTGAGACGCCTCCTGTACCTTCTTTCGTCGCTTTTGAACCGTATTTAGCCGCAGCCACCAGCCATCTGGAAAACCTCGATTCACGCCGTCTCCAGCTGAGACGAGGATCCGAAAAGCTGATATACGGCGCACTCCTGATCGAATTCTGCTTTGTTATCACTTCGGCGAAGGTGACCATCTTTACCGGATGTTTGAATATTGTCAAGAGGGACTACGGGGTTTACCCTTAAACACTGCTGGTTCGAAGATTTGGTAACAATCTGTTGAAATCGAGGAGTACTTGTGAACGCGTAAAGTACTCACTCCTCGCAGCAGCATCAGTTTCGGTCGACCGTGCCACCGAAGTATCGGTCACCAAGTCCACGCTGATCTTCAAACTCTCCAAGGCGACTTCCCCAAAGCCCACTTCAGAAAAACTAGAATCGGTGACCTGTGGAGGTAAGGCCGCTGCCAACGCAAGAAAATAACCTCCAGTGCCGATTTCGAAATGTGATGATGGATACGAGACTGCGTGCGGAAACGGTAACGTCGCTTCTAATTCGTCGGTACTCATAGACGGCTACGAAACAAATGCTTTGGTAGACACAGGCGCGGACCTTTCCACCATGAGCAGGGGACTGGCCCGAGTGCTGAAAAAGGTGCTGATCATTTGGATTGGACCGCAAGTGCGAACCGTCGGGGCACACTTGATTGATCCGGCAGGCATGTGTAACTCTGGACTCGGTATATGCGGTTTCAACTACGTCGCCAGTTTCATTGTCCTATCGAAGTGTGCAAGATATACAATTGTTAAAATGAACTTTTTGCAGGCCTACAGCACAGTGTAAACTTGCAGGAAACGTGCGTCTTGTTTTTCAAGAAACACGGCATCACGAAATTGAAGAGTGAAAAACTATTCGAAGCGCTCCAGATTGCAGGCGACGATGTAACAGTACTTCCAAGATCCAACACCGTTGTCACCGTAAGAAGCAATGTATACAACGAATGTGAATGAATGACAGAAAGGAATACTGGGCTATTACTCAAGAAAGGGATCTGTGCAGCAAAAGGTATTCGACGGCGACGTGATGGGTGTGCGAATGTCTTTCAGACAAATTTCTGGAATGAGGTGCAACATCTCGCGAAGGGAACTGGTGATTATCACCTTCACAATACGTTCTGAATATGGATTTGAATTCTTCCAAGACTGCACAACTACACTCCGACAGCATAGATTCCATACTCACATCTATCCACAATGACGCAGCCCTATAACCCAACCAGAAACAGAAAATCGAGAGCTTTATATTGGAATAGGCCTCGTGTTTTTCCACGTCATCGAAAGTGCAAAGAACTTCCATGATCAAACACCGCATCATTATCGATGAATATGTTACCTACTTGCCAGCACCCGTACCGAGTGTCACCAAAAGAGAGAGAAGTCCTCAAAGGCCAAGTTGAAAAAATGCTTAGAAACGACGTAATTCGCCCATCGAACAGCCCATCCTCCTTCTTGTTATTGCTGGTAAAGAAAAAGAACCAGACTTTGCACTACTGCGTTGACTACCGAAAATTGAACGTCGTCACCAAGTGGGATGTCTATCTACTTCCAGAGATCGATGACAATCTTGATAGACTACGAGGCGACAAACTTTTTTCCTCTCTAGACCTTAAGAGCGGATACAGGCAGATAGAGGTGGCTGAAGGATATCGCGAGAAAATAGCTTTCGTCAAGCCAGATTGGTTATACAAGTTCAAGGTACTCCCATTTGGCCTGTGTTCCGCACCCGCCACATTTAAGCTGATAATGGACACTGCGCTGTCCGAGTTAAAATGGCAGTCCTGCCTATCTAGATGACGTCGTGATCTTTCCGGCCACCTTCGACCAGCATGTGGAACGACTACGGACTGTGTTTAATTAATTAGTTCAGCAGGGCTGACGATGAAGTCTTAGAAGTGTACTTTTGATTTTTATACACTGCTTTTTCTCGGTCATGTGGTTAGCTCTGAAGGCATTTGACCTGCCCCCGAAAAGACAGCAGCTGCAGAAATGTTTTCTAGACCGACGGATCAATAGGCTGTGAGACGATTCTTAGGACTTTGCGCTTATTAGGGAAGTGTCATCAAATATTTTTAGAAGATTGCGGAACCACTAACCCGACTGACAAAACAAGACACGCCTTTCACCTGGACAAGGGAGCAAGAAGACGCGTTCAATGAGCTACGACGGCGACTACTAAACCACCCTGTCCTTGCGCATTTCCGCGAAGAAGCCAAAACAGAGATTCACATGGACGCAAGCAATATGAGACTAGACCCCATCCTCGTGCGCCTGCAAAACGGAGAGGAATGAGTGGTCGCATATGCTAGTCGCGCTCTTTCGAGAGCTGAAATGAATAATTCGACGACGAAAAAAGAACGTCTGACGGTAATATGGGCCATACGAAAACTCCACCTGTACTTATATGGCAGACCGTTTCTAGCACTGAGCGGCCATCACTCACCATGCTGGCTCACAGGCCTAAAGAACCCTGCTGGGCGACTTGCTAGATGGAGCTTCAGGTTGAAAGAATTCGACATAACAGTCGTGTACAAGTCGGGTCGCAAGCACAGTGATGTTGATTGCCTGTCACACCCACCAGTGGAATCTGCACCTGTGGAAGATAGAGACGACTTTCCGTTTCTTGAAATCGTAAGCACCGCAGACGTGACTGAGTATCAACGATCAGACGCGGAGTCACTTCAGCTGATCAAGCATCTTGCAGGGCATCCCGTGTGTGTTCCTCGTGCTTTCGTCCGTGAATCGTCGTCATACCTGATGAGAAACAACGCTCTATACAAGGGAAACTTCGGGCACAGAGAGATAAATTTCTACTCGTCGTTTTTTTGGCCTTGTGATCCGAAATCCTAGAAGCCTGTCACAACGACCCAGCAGCAGGGCACCTCGGAGTGAATAGAACACTGGCTCACATCAGTACAAAGTACTACTGGCCAAAGTTACTGGATGCTGTACAGCATTGGGTGAGGATATGAAGAGATTGCCAAAGACGCAAAACGGCTTCATTGAAACCAGCGACATTTCTCTAACCAATAGAACCCCCTAAATTACTGTTTGAACAAGTACGAATGGATCTACTTGGTCCGTTTTCTACGCCATAAATGGGAAACTGATGGATAGTAGTGGCGACAGAATACTTAACATGGTATGCCGAGATAGCCTCTCTGACCAGGGGCACGGTCATAGGAGAAGCTAAATTCTTTGTCACTAACATTGTACATGTGTAGGGCATGGTGCCCTAAAGGTGGTTATCACGGATCGAGGAACTACGTTCACAGCCGATATGACGCAGTCTACTATGAAACTTGCCCACACAAGTCTTAGCAAAACAACTGCTTATCATCCCCCAAACGAATGGACTAAATTAGCGACTGAGCAGAATCCTGACCGATCAGTTGTAATTTACGTTGACTTAGAGCACCGCACGTGAGACAAGATACTGCCGTACGCCATTTTCGCTTATAAAACTGCTGTGTAGGAGACTACTAAAGTGACGCTATTACAGTAAGTCTATGGTCGAATATTTACCACACCATTAGATGCAATGCTTCTTGTAAGCGACAATACAGAGCACAAGCCAGATATCAGCGAGTTCACTCAGCGAGCCAACGAAGTGGCGCAGTTGGCGCGACATCACATAAAACAACAACGCATTGACGCAAACCGTTACAGCTTTCAGTGGAGAGGAGTCGACTATGAACCAGGCGACAGAGTTTGGATTTAGACTCCCATGCGGATGCCTCGCCTATCCGAAAAGCTTCTGCAGCGCTATTTCGACCCTTACCGAGCCCTCCGTCACGTAGGCTCCTTGAACTACGGGGTGACACCGGAAGGACAAGTGAGCTCGTCAAGATGCTGAAGAAGCACAGAAATCGTTCATGTGATCAGGATGAAGTCATACTATGGCAGGCGATAAACATCGAACTATACACACCCGATCATAAGGAATACATATTTCTCTAAGGGAGATCAGGCATTCAGACCATGTAAGCAACGCTGCTTCAGCGCATTGGGACGATGCGTTCGTGGAGGACGTATAACGATGCAACACAGACGTGGTATTCAAACTACGCGCGCAAATTTGTGCGCTCCCCAAAAGACCAGCGCCCTGATGTTGAGACAAGAAAACGCCGTGAAGGCGCACGCCTCCTCATAACGGGATTTCGACGGAAAAGAAACGGGCCTCGCTCGAGGTATTCTAAGAGATTGATTCTTTTTGTGGATCGCCTGTTAGGAATGCTGCAACAGTATTCTTCACTTTCGGACACACGTTAGCCCCAATAAATAGTTATTATTTGTCACAGAACGAGCGCTAAAAACGAGCGCGCCGCCAAATTCTTGCGACAACGGGCGGGAGAAACGCCGCGAGGTCAAAAGAAAAAAAAAGAAAGCAAACGTCCGAGGCTCCCCGGGCGCGCGCTCTCCCCGCGGAAGCGTGGCGTCGCAGACGAACCTCCTCAACCCGCATCGGCGGCCCAGCAAGCCCGCGATTTTTCTAGAACGAACGGGGCGGGGTCATACCGAGTTGAATCATCCTCCGGGGAGGGCAGTCGAACCGTCTCGCACCTCTCCCCAGCCTTCGCTGCGCATCGCGCCGACGAAATGAGGAGAACTTTCTGGAAGGTGGCGCGGAAAGTATTTAATCGAGCAGCCGAGACGAGAAAGGAGGAGGAGACGGAAGTTAACGCCAGAGCGCGTAGGGATTCCGCCGTGTAGTCGGCGAAGGTTTTGGTCCGTAGGGACGAAGCCGGAGATGAAGAGGATTTCCACCTGAGGGGTGAAGGCTCGGGCTACAGGCAAGAGCGTGTGTTTACCGCTATCGAGCGAAGACTCGTGGCAACAGCTGCGGGTGTGAAGCCGACGTGTTCCGGCGAAGAAGTTGAAGTTTGAAGAGTGGTCAATTGAAGACGGGAGGTTTCCTGGAAGAGAAACTTCGAGGGCTGCGGAACGACAACAACGCTGGACTTTGAGTGAGTGATTCTCGGAAGAGTATCATTCAGACTTTTGTCCCAAGGACTTTGGACTGAATAGGTTTTCTAACTCTTTAGTCTTTAAGTGTCTTGGTTGTTCAATGCATGCGACTGCATTGTAGCTCGTATTGTTGTCCGAGTCCGTTGTTTCAAGTGTGGCTGATTGTATTGTGTAGTACGTTGATTGATTGGTTGGGTTGGTGACATACTGTATGCAACTATTGTGGAGTGTGCATTTTTGTGTATTGTTTCTGATCTGCCATTATTGAGAATATAATTTTGTTTGTTTATCAACTCTCGGCTCTGACTTGTTCTTTGGGCCACAGCCAGCGTCTGCTGGCGCGCCAATAAGGACCACTCCTAAATTGTCCACGCTTTCGTGGTGCGGTTCGGAGGGCCGATACTTCAGCTCTTAGAATTAGCCCGGCGATCGCCTCCCTAATTAACGGGACAGGTGTGACAATTAATCTGGCGTCCGCGATACAGGACCTTTTGGTACACAGTGTGTCCAAAGTAGTAAGAAAGAGCCTCGAGTTGGTGATACTGCTATCGGAACGATTCTGTGTGTTGTTCAGTGTTCTCGTTAACGAGTGCAGGGGAGTGTTCCGATAGACTGATTTAGGCAGATACTTTTTGCACGCGGCAAGGTTTTATTTGCGAGTTGCGAGACACAATGGATCTCGAAAAGTTAGTTGCGCTTGGTGAGAAGATGGGTCTTTCCGGCGCCGAACTACGGAAATGGGTAAGCCAGAAGGAGAAAGAGGCGGTGGAGAGAGAAAGGTTGGCAGCTGAGAGAGCCAAGGAAGAAAAAACAGCTGAGTTGGAACGAGAGAGGTTGGCGGTCGAAAGAGCCAAAGCGGAAAAAGAAGCGGAGCTGGAGAGAGAGAAGTTGGCAGCTGAAAGGGCGAGAGAAGAAAGAGAAGCAAAGGAGCGACAGCTGAAAGAAGAAAGAGAGGCAAAAGAGCGACAGCTGAAGGAAGAAAGAGAGCAGCAATTGAAGTTGGAGCTGGAGAGAGAAAAGTTGGCAGCCGAAAGGGCGAGAGAAGAAAGAGAAGCGGAGATGGCTGAAAGGGAACGGCAGCGGCAGCACGAGATGGAACTCGAGCGGCTCCGTTTGCAACAGCGAAGCGAAACTCCCGTCCAAGCTAGAGTTGAAAGCAGCGAACGGGAAGATCACGGCTTCCGCTTGAACCCAAGCAAGCTGCTCGTAGCGTTTGATGAAAGGAAGGACGACCTTTACGCGTACCTTCACCGATTTGAGACGATTGCGAAGAGCAAGAATTGGCCGGAACATCAATGGGCAACTGCTTTGAGTACTTGCTTGAGTGGTGAAGCGCTCAGTGTGTACGGTAGGCTGACGCCGACCGATGCAGCCAACTATGCCAAGGTGAAAGCTGCTTTGCTGAAGCGATTTAGATTTACTGTAGAAGGATTCCGGGACAGATTTCGGACAGGAAAGCCAGCTGACGGTGAGACAGCTACGCAGTATGCCGCCCGACTTTGCCATTATTTCGACAGATGGATTGAACTTTCAGGGACAGCACAGGAGTACGATGAGCTTAGAGAGCTCCTAATTAGAGAACAATTTCTTACTAGTTGCCACCCAAGCCTGTCACTGTACTTAAAAGAGAGGAAGGCTGACTCACTTGAAGACATGCTTGAATTGGCTGATCAATTCTTGGAAGCGCAAGGTGGCACTAATTTGGCCAAGGTAAAGAAGGAGTGCCCCGACGATTCGAAGAAATTGGCTCCCGAAGAAAAGAAGCGTGCACCAGAGAGCATTCCGCGATGTTTTCTGTGCAACCGAGTGGGTCATCGCGCGAAAAACTGTCGAACGATCTTTACGAGCCCTACGGTTGTAAAATGTTTTAAGTGTGGTCAGACTGGGCACAAAGCAGACGCTTGTCGAAACGGAGCGAGTCAAACTCACCAGGTATCCTGTGTGCAAGCGGCACCGAAATCTGATAATAATGCCGTCACTGATGGATTCGTAGAGTTGAAGAATGGGGAGAAAATTCCTATTGTGGGTGCTGTAATGTCAAAACAGCCAACCGGTGTTACGAAAGGAATGCCAACGCTGCCTGGAAAAGTTGCGGGAAAAGATTACGGTGTTAAGAGATACCGGCAGTTCCACTGTTATCGTGCGGAGAAATTTGGTACGGGAAAGTGAGTTGACAGGCAGAACGAAGCCGGTTTGCCTAATTGACCGTACGGTTCGGATGCTTCCCGAAGCAGAAATTGAGGTTGAAACCCCGTACTTCAGCGGGAAGGTTACTGCTTTATGCATGACGACCCCCCTGTATGACCTTGTCATCGGAAACATCGACGGGGCGCGAGGGCCAAGTGATCCAGAATGTTTGGGAGAAGACCCGAAGATAGAGCCCTCGCCAACACAGCGGCCGCGAGATACAGTGGAGGAACATCCCGTGACGGATCTCACTAGAGCCCAAAGTGAAGCTGCGGCACAAGAGACAGCGAAGGAGAAGACGATCGTGTCGAATCAGTTCACGGGCCGAGCAACCGGACTTACGTCGGCACGACCTCAACCGACCGACAGTGTAAAGGAGACGGAGTTGGCCAGCCGGGAAAAATGTAGAGGCATGATCAAGCGGATAAATAAACAGACAGGACCCGTCGAATGTAATGACGCGTTAACGGTGTCGGAAGAGATAACGATGGCTGAGACGACGCCTCAGATATCGTCGTTGGAAAGGGCTCGCCGAAAAAGAACGTGGAAACACAAGAAGAGATCGAGCGAGCACCGCAAAAAGGGGCGCAAGCGCTGCTCGAAGTACTCAGGATAAGTGCTGAGGTCGAATCAGAATGTGTTGGGCAGTGCTGAGTGCCATACGTTGTGTTAATGTTGTGTTATCCTGCGTCACAAGTGTCGAAGTGTTGTGCTGTGATGTGATGTATAGTATTGTACCATTGTTGTAATGAGAGAACTTTGTACATTTGTATTGTTGGGAATGTGTGGTGGAGTGTTGTACTCATGCGCTTGTGGTTGTGTTTTCACGTGTTGTGTAATTGATTTACAATGTCCAATCGTATTGAGTGATATATTGTGAATGTGAAGTGTCATGAGCGACGGATTGTGTTACAGTCTGTGAGAATGTGCGGTGACTGTTCGCGCTCGTTTGTGTGGTTTTGAATATTATGAGATAATATTCTTAAAGTGGGGGGCAGTGTCACAGAACGAGCGCTAAAAACGAGCGCGCCGCCAAATTCTTGCGACAACGGGCGGGAGAAACGCCGCGAGGTCAAAAGAAAAAAAAAAGAAAGCAAACGTCCGAGGCTCCCCGGGCGCGCGCTCTCCCCGCGGAAGCGTGGCGTCGCAGACGAACCTCCTCACCCCGCATCGGCGGCCCAGCAAGCCCGCGATTTTTCTAGAACGAACGGGGCGGGGTCATACCGAGTTGAATCATCCTCCGGGGAGGGCAGTCGAACCGTCTCGCACCTCTCCCCAGCCTTCGCTGCGCATCGCGCCGACGAAATGAGGAGAACTTTCTGGAAGGTGGCGCGGAAAGTATTTAATCGAGCAGCCGAGACGAGAAAGGAGGAGGAGACGGAAGTTAACGCCAGAGCGCGTAGGGATTCCGCCGTGTAGTCGGCGAAGGTTTTGGTCCGTAGGGACGAAGCCGGAGATGAAGAGGATTTCCACCTGAGGGGTGAAGGCTCGGGCTACAGGCAAGAGCGTGTGTTTACCGCTATCGAGCGAAGACCCGTGGCAACAGCTGCGGGTGTGAAGCCGACGTGTTCCGGCGAAGAAGTTGAAGTTTGAAGAGTGGTCAATTGAAGACGGGAGGTTTCCTGGAAGAGAAACTTCGAGGGTTGCGGAACGACAACAACGCTGGACTTTGAGTGAGTGATTCTCGGAAGAGTATCATTCAGACTTTTGTCCCAAGGACTTTGGACTGAATAGGTTTTCTAACTCTTTAGTCTTTAAGTGTCTTGGTTGTTCAATGCATGCGACTGCATTGTAGCTCGTATTGTTGTCCGAGTCCATTGTTTCAAGTGTGGCTGATTGTATTGTGTAGTACGTTGATTGATTGGTTTGATTGGTGTCATATTGTATGCAACTATTGTGGAGTGTGCATTTTTGTGTATTGTTTCTGATCTGCCATTATTGAGAATATAATTTTGTTTGTTTATCAACTCTCGGCTCTGACTTGTTCTTTGGGCCACAGCCGGCGTCTGCTGGCGCGCCAATAAGGACCACTCCTAAATTGTCCACGCTTTCGTGGTGCGGTTCGGAGGGCCGATACTTCGGCTCTTAGAATTAGCCCGGCGATCGCCTCCCTAATTAACGGGACAGGTGTGACATTATTAAACCGTCTGGATTGTGCGTAACAATTTGGGAGCTACAGATGCTTCTTTGAATAATGAAAAGACCCATGACATTGTCTCTGATTACTTCGGCTGGTCAATTTCCGCGAAATTGCCAGATTCTACCACTAATTTTTAAGCTGGGCAATTGAATATACTTTTGGCGCGTTGCAAACTGCTTTCAAGCAAAATCAGTGCAATTATAATGACTGATTCAGTTTTGCTATGTACAGCTCTTACAGCTTCAGGACAATGAGTAGCCCTCAACATTATGCGCACATTGTTACCACCACAAATGAAAAACTTTTCAAGTTAGTATAGATCGCATGCCACTGTGACACACAGCTGATAAACTGGCCCATTAGGTAGCGCGAGCTTCACTTGATGAACCTGTAACTTTGGTAAGACCAAAAGTAGAGTACAAAGCATATAGGAAATTACCAATGTGTACAGATATGATGAAGAAAGTTACTGAACGGACAAACTATGAGCACATGAGATTTTTAGAAAACCTCAATGAAGTAAATCTAGGGATATTAAAGTTATTTCGATCAACATTCAAGGCTGTGCCAAAAAAAACATTAATTAGATCTTGTCATGAGATATCTCCTCTGTGCCCAACCCACGAAAAAAAGAGTAACCATGAAGAAATATTTTTTATCATGTGAGAGTTACTAACGTATAAGGAAAAGAGTTCCAGGTTTCCCGTTTTTGGCGATAGGTTTTTAAGTTTAACTGCAAAAAATTGCGAAGTTTACGCGCCTTCATCATAGTACATTGCCAAAAAAAGGTATTGATGCAGCTTTTATTTAATCAATAAAATATTAACGGATTCCAACAAAACGGCTGCTTTGCGATATACTTGAGAATGCTTGTGATATATATGTCAATTCGAGACAATTTAGGCATACATTGATTTTTATCAGCAGAGTTAAACTCAACTGTCTGGTCAACTCTATGTTTCAGCCTTTAAATAATTTACTCGCACTTTTTAGAGTGATTAAATTTTGTCTAACTATTCCCAATATAGAAAAAGGCTACTAAAAGTTTTCTATGCCTATTCGCATGAATGGGTATGTGGCAGAGTGTAGAGATAACAAACAAATAAAAATATTGCCTCCCACTACACAAAATATATGGTGATTTATGACATATCGGGAACACTGCAAGCGTACTTGCAGAAATTACCTAAATAGTGTTAAACAAATGCACTGAAAGACTGCTCTACTGACTTACGCTGTGACTGTCGTGCACGTCTCGTGCAGACCTGGAAGATTTTTTATCTGTGAATTCAATTTTGTCTTCTATATTACCGCTTTGTGGCATCGAATATCACATCGGACAAATGTGATATCTGGGTGCCTTCACCTGGTGGTTGTCGGTGATTTGCAATCATACAAAATGCAGCGCAGAATATCGATATGCCATCAACGCACAATCCAGTCATTGTTCCGCGATCAATCCTATCATCTACATTCTCATCAGCGTCGTCGTCATGTTCACGATGATGAAGCTGGTGACAAATAATGGTACAGCACCAGCGTATGCTCTATCGTGATGGCAGATGAATATGTGGGCTTGAACGCATTTCATTGTTTTGAGTGGAATCGTGATCAATAAGACCTATAGTGAGTACCTTCCTTGCTTGGGGTGAGCCAGGATGGCAGAAAGAAAACATTAGGTCTAGAACGTGCCTCTTCTTGATCATCACCATTTTCATCATCATCGTCAGTGGTGGCTGCGGCGCAAGAAGCCGATTTCAACGCCAACAGAGAATCCTAGGTCATAAGGAGCTACGCCTATAAAAACCAGCCTCATCGTTACCTAGAAATGCAAAAAACCACAGCACTGCACCACCTGTGCTTTACCTTGCCTTGCCTACCAGGCGTCAAGAGCAGCTAACGCAAGATGCACGCCCAAATACGGAGACAGTCTGCGCAGCCACAATGCCGAGCTTGCCTGAAGTAACAGGAGCAGAGTACGAGCTACAAAACATCCATGTTCCGACTGATAGTGCCGCGACAAGGGCTGCAAACGAATTTCTGGTGCTGGGTTTTGAACATTCTCGCCAGCTTGGACATGATGGGCGTTCGGCTCTAATCAATCTACGCCAAGAAAAGACTATAGCATTTTTCGAAATCCCAGGATAGAGCTCTGAGATACGCCAGCTTCGCTGTTTCGTGAGCAGTACACAGCGAGATTAAACTTTTTTTTCCTTTCATTTGAGCTAAAGGTCTACTTTCTTCTGTATTCAATGCAATTGTTATGTAATAGTTTCGGTTAACATCAAAGATGCATGGTTTGTTTAGACATGAAATGCTTACCTGAACTCCGCCTAAGACGACAGTTTCAAGACTAGGAGGAGTTGAAGGCTGAAAAAATAAACAGTACATCTCTCAAAAATGCACTTATATTTGCGCAGATATTGATATCCTTTCAAAGTCTCAGTTTATGGCTGAACGTGGTGCAGCTGCTCATTACAAGACGATAACTGTTCATCAGTTACAAGCAAACAATGTGTATGTTTGTATCTCTAATGGCACTAAAAGATGTCTGGAGTCCTGTGTATTATGCTACAAAGTCTACAGAAGCAATCTCTGATCGCTAAATCATCACCCAAAATGACGAGCTCAAGTTTGCGCACCATGCAGTAAACCTGTTAAGCCTTGGTTCTGAACGCATAAAAATCTGATGGCAATTCCAGTTGCTGATGGCTTTGCCGAAACTGATAATCATGAAGATATTGACACAAAACTTTCGCAATCAACACTTTCGACCAGTTAATACCACACGCTAAGATGATACGTCGTTACAGCAAAATGAAGAGTGTAACACATACGTGAGATTGGTCCAGTGCACATGATTGCCGTTTTCATCGCTTCAAGGTTGCGGAATTTAGCATCCAATATAGCATAATATTTCAAATGAGACTAAATTGTACTGGGCAATCACCCATAATAGTATCTACCTCACACATTTTTAAAATAGTTAGCCAAGCTAATGGACGCATTTTCACATAACAGATATAGAAATTCCAGAAAAACGCAAGGTATTTACCTTTTGTAATTTTATTTGCAAATTTCGCTTCTTCAATTTTGTTAAGTCAGCTGAAGAAGCTAACAATTCTTAAAAATCGAAAAGGAAATGGTGAATCAATATTTGGGCCAAAGCTCCTCCAAATTCGAGACACTTTACTGCTGTTTTGCGCCTTTTGTTGCCTTTTTATTTAAATAACCCAAAATAGTGCTTCTTTCACTCGCATTTTATTACAAAAGTGAGACTTTGAACACTGACTTGACCATCAGAATACGGAAACAGGCTGCCCACAACGTATTTGCGAAGTCGCTTAATTACAAAATTAGAATAATGGCTAAATTTTATTACAACTGGTTATATATGTACTGACAGAACGGAACATCGTGCAGACTTCAAAAGGTGGAGAGACGTAAGGTCAAACTTGTTTTCCTGCGCATGGTTAGAACATTCAGCATGCAAGGGGTCTTTCTAAATACTGGTCAGCGAGTTGGCTTTCGAAGCAGTTTTTTTTTCAGCACAAGTTATGAAAGTTATATATATATACGTGCTACACCGTGAAAGATTAGTTCATGCAAAACAAAGGTTACTTGAAAGTAGAACTGTGACCAATCCTATGTTAGCTTGTGTGCTAGGAAATTCCAGAGGACCATGGCAGAAAAAGTAACAGACGTTCCCGAGGACCGTCATATTTAAAGCAAGAGTAATTGCAACGTGCAAATGCCTGAATAATATATATTATAGGTTGACAATACAAATGTTTTCCTTCTATTGTCGATTGTCCCATTTTTACTACGTTCAAGGTAGACATTGCGTAATAGGTGTCTTCAGGATGAAAGACTAGATAATTAGTTACAGAAGAAATGCTTACCTTATTTCCACCGAAGAAGACAGTGTCAAGTTTTGGGGGACTGGAAGGCTGGACATTATAATAGCATTGCATTACACAACTGAATATACATATGCACTTAGTCTATGTGGTTTATGCTGATTAAGGATCTCCAAATAAAGTGCTGGTATAAGGGAAGCTTCCAATTATCAGCATTATTAAATTTTGTGGGTAAATTGGACGCATAAACACTGCAAAACGTAGGAGAGGTTTGCAATATACAAGCAAGACACTCCCCAAATTTTATTTGTAACGCCAGTAAATATTTTTTCGCTTTTTATCAGAATCGCTAAGCACTGAACCTAATGTTGTGTCATCAGCCCATTAGGTTATTATGAAGAGTTTACCATATATCTCTAAGAGGGCAGAATATTCGTTTTAAATGACCGCTGAAAACTAAGTGCTATGCAGGAAAAGTTTCAAAGCCTTTTTCTAGGACTTACTATAGCTTCTTACAAATACGTTGCTGAAGTCTGTGTGGCAAGTGATAGCCAAGACAGTATTGTCGCATGCTTGTGATGTGGAGGAAGACAGCAGTAGTTGTGTTTAGGTCAAAACTATTCACTTACTGAACCAGTACCTGGAACGGAAGTAGCACAGCCCAAGAAAATCAAGCCCCTACATTGATATCGGTGATACAAGCGTGAGCCTCAGAACGATGGTATATGGTTTTCTGTGATCAATGTCGGCATACAGCCTTGGCCACGTCTGTGTATAGCGGGCAAGCAGCTGGTCTTGCACTGTGGCATGACTCGTCGCATCCATTGCGGGTTATGCCGTCGCGAGTACATAAGTATGCGTTGCTTCGCGAACAAGTGGTGTGCTCGTTTAAACGAACATCTTCTCTCACATTGCACTTTCACATGTATTTCACAAGACATATATTGTTACGTCTCGACTGGGAATACACGCCCGCATAAACGATGCACTTTTTGTGGCCGTTTGATACTCTGGTCATGAAGACTTTTTTCACGCACCTGTAGGAAATGACATGTTCTTTTAATTGCATGCCTAAAACAGCAAGAAAACGTGCGTCATTCTTGCTGCCGAAAATGTTCAGCCGAAAGTCGCTTCGTCTTATGAAATAGATGTGAGAAAAGCACCCTGAGGTAAAGCACAATTTCGGCTAAACAAGATCTTATTTCAGCATTTTCACCCATGCAGAGGATGCCTGCATGTCTGTAAAGCCACAGATGCTTCTGTGAACGCAACCTGACAAGCCACAACAGTCGCACGGTGTCACGACGCAGAGCAAGGCGGCCGCTCGAGCGCTATACACAGACGTCATAGCGTATGTACATCACTAGCGTGTTGGTGATGGTCTCATTTAGACAGTCGGTTTGACCATTCGTCTTTGAATAACAGCGGTGGTCCATCTAGATCCTTCTCTCAGCAGTCAGAAAAGCCCACGTTAGCGCATAGTTAAAGACCGAAATGGTTTTTTGTGGGGGCCTCTGGACCTGTTTTGGCAGACCTATTTCTCCGGCTCTATCATCAAAAAAAACGCAGGCTCATGTCCAACTCGTTCAAAAAGTAGCGCTTCCGTAGCGATTGTGCTGTCATAAGTACGTTTCATACAAAACTCCATGCGATGTAAATGTTAATCGCATTACATGGTTGCACCATAACTTTACAGAGCTGTTTAGAAATTGAGAGGTGTTTTGACAACAGCTGATGCACATACAGAAGTTCTCACCTAAGTAATCAACCAACACATAAACAGCTAGAGGGTTCCCAAATCGGGCGATGTGGTCACTTACAACACGAAAGCCATTATTTAGGTTTGCCCTTCCTACATGATCACTTCCGAATTGACGTTTTTGTTTGTCGACATTAGTTCAACCTTAGAATCTTCTGAGAGGCAAGCACACATATACTTGTTGCCTGTGAGCAACGACTGTCGTAGTGTGCTGAAGGACACCACAAGTTTCGTACTGTGACGTTTTGGGACTAACAAAAGACATTTGTCTTTGACACTCAAGAACTTTTTCGGCCCTAACACTTTGGCATCTGAACGTCAGTTTTTACTATATCGCCAACTGAGTGCCACAACTACTAAAGCTGATTCTTATTTGGTAGACTATAAGAAGAGGTGGTAAATCAGTATTTGCTCAGATAGCACATTATAGCAATTAGAACGCTTCACGCTTTGGCCTAACAGTATATTAAGCATTTTTTCTTTGTTTTACACAGTTATATAGGCGCTAGTGTTACGTCACTACCTTGTACGGAACGTGCCATGTTTTTAGTAGAACCATTCAATGAACACACTCAGTTCTCTCATCACGGCATTCTTCACAGCTCATCGCGCAACGCGTAATCATTACCTGTCTTACTATAAAAATATTGCTTTAATGGAGGTAAGTTATCATGTGAGCCACCTTGAGTTGGTGTTTGAGTCTGTTGAGTTTTGAGTCGGCTGGTCAGTTTCCGCGAAATTGACTGTTTCCACTACTACACGTGAAGCTGGGCAGTTGAACATTCTTTTGGATCTTTGCACACTGCCTTCAAGCAAAATCAGTGCAATGATAATGACGGATTCAGTTTTGCTATGTGCAGCTCTTACAGCTTTAGGACAATGAGTAGCCCTCAGGACAATGCGCACATTGTTACCACCACAAGTGATTTTAAGTTAGTATAGGTAGCATGCCTCTGTGACACAGAGCTGCTAAACTGGCTTATTAGGTAGCGCGAGCTTCACTTGATGGACCTGTAACTTCGGTACTGCCAAAAGTAGAATACAAAGCGTATCGGTAATTACCAATGTGTACAAGTATGATGGAGAGAGTTACTGAACGAACAGACTATCAGCACATGATAATTTTAGAAAACCTCAATGGAGTCAAACTAGGAGCTATGAAGTTACTTCGATCAACATTCAAGGCTGTGCCCCAATTAAATCATTATTAGTTAGATCTTGTCTTGAGATATCTCCTCTGTGCCCAACCCACGAAAAAAAGAGTAATCTTGAAGTAATATTATTTATCGTGTTAGAGTTGCTAACCTATTAGGAAAAGAGTTCCAGGTTTCCCGTTTTTGGTGATAGGTTTTTGTGTTTAACTGCAAAAAAATGCGAAGTTTACGTGCCTTCTTCATCGTACATTGCCAAAGAAAGGTATTTTATTTGAGCTTTTTTAGTCAATATTAATAACGGATTCCAACATAACGTCTGCTTTGTGATATACTTGAAAATTCTTGTGATATAAATGTCAATTGGAGACAATTCAGGCATACATTGATTTTTATCAGCAAAGTTAAACTCAACTGTCTGGTCAGCTCGAAGTTTCAGCCTTTAAATATTTTATTAGCACTTTTTAAATTGATTAAATTTTGTGTAACTATTTCCATTATGTATGTAGGCTACTACAAGTTTTCTATGCCTATTCCCATGAATGGGTATGTGGCAAAGTTTACAGATAACAAACAATCAAAAAATAATTCCTCGTATATGCTTAGGTGGTGTGCAAAATATTACTGACTTATATTGAACGTTTAGGAGAATAAAGAATTCAGCTCTATATTCTTTAGTCGGACTGATAAAATTTCTCTATTGCGCAGTAAAAAAAAAACATCCCTGTCACTGAAGCCAAGTGTAGGTGAGCCATTATCTTCATAGTCGTCAGCACTGCATGAACCATTCACATGAAATTCTTCGCAAGTATTTAGCGGCTACCACGCTTCTCAGAACAACGACAAAAAATAAAATAGCAAATGCCGGCCAACTCTCCAAACAAATTTATTTATATCTAGTGGGCATCAAGCAAGTGTGCATGTAGTAGTTACCCAATGAGTGTTTAGAAAAAACTCTGAAACGCCACTATTCTAGCTTTCGCTAAGACTGTGTTGTGCTTTCCGCGCAGGCCTTGCGTTTTTCATTGTCTACAATTTCATACAATTCAGACAACTTTGATCCGAACGAAACTGTACACAATGAAGTTAACATTTTAATGGTAATTGAAACTAATAGATTAAATGAAAATATTACAATAGAAAACGACAAATTTTTCCAGCCTCCCACAATCCATGTTCCAATGTCTCATTCTTCTATGAAGACTAAAAACTACATTGTACATGTGAAAACAAATGATACAGTAGCTACAGACGCTTCTGCGAATAATGAAAAGACCGGTTGCATTGTCTTTGATTACTTCCGCTGGTCATTTTCAGCGAAATTGACAGGTTTTACTACTATCCCTGTAGCGTGGCTAATGAATATTATTTTCGCTCTTTGAAAACTCTTTGAATTGAAATTAGTGCATAATTGTCTGATTTATTTTTTGCTATGTACAGCTCTTACACCTTCAAGACAATCTGTACCCCTTGTGATCATGCGCACAATATTAGTTAGCCCGAGCTTCACTTAATAGACCTGTAACTTTGGTAACTTCGGTACTACCAAAAATAGAATCCAAAGCATCGAATAAATGTAGAAAATTAGCAATGTGCACATGTGTAATGGAGAGAGTTACTAAACGGACCGACTATCAGCACATCTGATTTTTTCAGAAAGCCTCAGTGTAGTAAGCCTAGGAATTTTGAAGATATTTCGATCAATATTCAAGGCTGAGCCCCAATTAAACCAATATGTCCTTAGAGCTTGTCTTGTAATATCCCCCATGTGCCTAGTCTGCGAACAAACAGAAAAAATTGAGCATTATTTTAATCATATTATAGTTAAATTTTTTATCGAAAGAGTTTTAGATTTAATTGATATGTGAAGTTTAACGTCCCAAAACTACCATATGATTATGAGAGATGCCGTAGTGGAGGGCTCCGGAAATTTTGACCACCTGGGGGTTCTTTAACGTGAACCCAAATCTCAGCGCACGGGCCTACAACATTTCCGCCTCCATTGGAAATGCAGCCGCCGCAGCCGGGATTCAATCCCGCGACCAGCGGGTCAGCAGCCGAGTACCTTAGCCACACGACCACCGTGACGGGGCAGGAACACCGTTCCAGGTATTTGGTTTTTGGTGGTAGGTTTTAAGGTTTAACCACAAAAAGTGCCAAATTTTGGTGCCTCTGTCATGGGACATTACCAAAGAAAAGTATTTGACGCAGTTTGTAAATCAGTCAATAATATGAATGAATTACAACGTAACGTCTGCTTTGTGATATACTTGAAAATGCTTGTGAGATAAATGTCCATCGGAGCCAATTTAGGCATAAATTGACTTTTATCAGCAGAGTTAAACTCAACTGTCTGGTCGGCTCGGTGTTTCAACCTTTAAATACTTTAATAGCATTTTTTAAATTCATTACCTTTTGTGTAACTATTGCCATTATATAAATAGGCTACTACAAGTTTTCTATGTCTACTCGCACGAGTGGGTATGTGGCAGAGTTTACAGATAACAAACAATTCAAAAATAATGCCTCCCATACACAAAATTTAGGATGATTTATGACATAGTGGGAACACTGCAAGCGTACATGCAGCAATTACCTAAATAGTGTTAAACAAACGCACAGAAAAACTGCTCTACTGACTTACACTGTGAGTATCCTGCACGTTCCGTGCAGACCTGGCAGACCCTTTATGTGTGAAATCAAATTTGCATACATTATTACCACTTTGTGGCATCGAATATAGCCTAAAGTTGACAAATATGATAACTGGGTGCCTTCACGTGGTGGTTGTTGGTTATTTTCAATCATTCAAAATGCAGCGCAGCATACCAATATTCCATTCCGCACACAAACCAGTCATTGTTCGCGATTATTATTATCATCTACATCCTCATCAGCGTCGTCGTCAAGTTCACGATGATGACGCTGGTGACACATGTAGGTACAGAACCAGCGTATGCTTTATCGTGATGGCAGATAAAGAATATATGGGCTGGAACGCATTTTATTGTCTTGAGTGGCATCATCATCGATAAGACCTACAGTGAGTACCTTGCTTGGGGTGTGCCACGACGGCAGAAATAAAACTTTAGTTCTAAGCGTGCCTCTTCTTGATATTCACCTTTGTCATCATCATCGTCAGTGGTGGCTGCGGTGCAAGAAGCCGATGTCAACGCCAACAGAGAAGCCTAGGTCATAAGGAGCTACGCCTCTAAAAACCATCCTCATCGTTACCTAGCAATGAGCAAACCACAGCTCTGCACCACTTGTGTTGACCTAGAAGATCAATTATCTTTAAATTCAATTTTGCCTTTTATATTACCGCTTTGTGGCATCGGATATCACATCAGACAAATGTGATATCTGGGTGCCTTCACCTGATGGTTGTCGGTTATTTCCAGTCCTACAAAATGCAGTGCAGCATATCGATATGCCTATCAACCTCATCCTCGTCGTTACTTAGAAATGCAAAAAACCACAGCACTGCTCCGCCTGTGCTTCACCTCGCCTTGCCTAGCAGGCGTCAAGAGCAGCTAACGCAAGAGGCCCGCCCCGATACGGAGACAGTCTGTGCAGCCACAATGTTGAGTTTGCCTGGAGTAGCACGAGCACAGTACGAGCTACAAAACATCCGTGATCCGACGCGGAGTGCCACGACAAGGGCTGCACGCGAGTTTGTGAAGCTAGAGTTTGAACATTTTCGCCAGCTTGAACATGATGGGTGTTCGGATCTAATCGATCTACGCCATGGAAAGACTTATAGCATTTGTTCGAAATCCCAGGTTAGAGCTCTTAGATACACCACCTTCGCTGTTTCTTGAGCAATACACAGATAGATTAGGCTTTATTTTTTTTCTTTTCATTTGAGCTAAAGGTCTAGTTTCTTCTTTATTCTATGCAAATAATATGTAAGAGTTTCGATTCGCAGTAAAGAAGGCATAGCTTGTTCAGACATGAAGTGCTTACCTTAACTCCGCCTAAGATGACAGTTTCAAGACTAGGAGGAGTTGAAGGCTGAAAAAATAAACAGTACGTCTCTCAAAAAGTGCACGTATAATTGCGCAGCAGTTGACATCCTTTCAAAGTCTCAGTTTATGGCTAAACGTGGTGCAGCTGCTCGTTACAAGAAGATAACTGTTCATCAGTTACAAACAATGTCTAAGCTTTTATTTATAATGGCACCAAAAGATGCCCGAAGGCCTGTATATTATGTTACAAAGTCTACACAAGCAATCTCCGATCGCTAAATCATCACGAAAATGACGAGCTCAAATTTGCGCACCATGCAGTAAACCTGTTTAACCTCGGTTCTGACCGCATAAAAATTTAGTGGCGATTCCAGTTGCTGATGGCTTTGCAGAAACTGATAATCGTGAATACATTGACAGAAGATTTCGACAATTAACATGTCAGACCAGTGAATACCACATGGTAAGATGATACGTGCGATATCGCAATGAAGATTGCAACACAGCTTAGTACAGATATACACAAACGTGAGATTGGTCCAGTGCGCATGATTGCCCTTTTCATCACTTCAAGGTTGCGGAATTTAGCATCCAACATAGCATGATATTCTAAATGAGATTGAATTGTACTGGGCAATCCCCCATGATAGCATCTACCTCACACATCAATAAAGTAGTTAGCCAAGCTAATAGCACTTTTTCACATAACAGGTATAGAAAGCCAAGGTAAACTCAATATTATGTACCTTTTGTAATTTTATTTGCAAATTTTGCTTCTTCAATTCACTTTTTTTGAATTCAGCTGGAGAAGCTAACAATTCTTAAAACCAAAAAGGAAATGGTGACTAAATATATAGGCCAAAGCTCCTACGAATCTGAGACACTTTACTGCACTTTAGCGCCTTTTGTTGACTTTTATATATATATATATATATATATATATATATATATATATATATATATATATATATATATATATATATATATATATATATATATAATATATAAATATGTATATATATATTTATATATATATATATATATATATAAAGTGGGAGTAATAATATAATGGCCCAGTTAGTCTTCGTGAAGGTATGGGATATGGCACAACGGGAGCGTTGTCAACAAGGATAAATATATTTATTTCCCGACAGTTTCGGGAGGGGTCCTCCCTTCATCAGGGGATGTGTTATACTGACATGAACTTACAAACTTCGTTGCTGCCGCGTCCCTCTCGCCTTGAAAGATGGTTGCGAGAGTGAGAGGGAACTAAAGAAAGGAAAAAAAAACAAAAAGGGGGACGAAAAAAGACGAAAAAAAAGAATTGAAAAAAAGTAAAAAGAGGAAGAACCACTGTGAACACTGAGAACGAAAGCAACTGTCCGTGTACGTCCACATACGGTTCTCATCACGTGCTGTTCAGTTTTTGACGTGTGTCGGGCCACCCAAGATAGTCGCGGCGGTGGCGACAGGGTCCGTGACGGCTTACGTAAAGAAAGGGTTTCCCCTTAATGGGTAGGTAAAGAGCCGACCGACCCATTAAAGGGAAAACCTTCCTTTACGCACACCGCACGCCGACCGAACCATTAAGGGGAAACCCTTTCTTTACGCACGCCGTCAAGGACCCTGCCGCCACCGCGGCGACAATCTTGGGTGGCCCGACACACGTCGAGAACTGAACAGCACGTGATAAGAACCGTATGTGGACATACACGGACAGTTGCTTTCGTTCTCAGTGTTGACAGTGGTTCTTCCTCTTTCTTACTTTTTTTTTCTTTTTCGTTTTTTTCTTCCCTGTTTTTTGTTTTTTTTTCCTTTATTTTAGTTACCTCTCACTCTCGCATACATCTTTCAAGGCGAGAGGGACGCGGCAGCAACAAAGTTTGGAAGTTCATGTCAGTATAACTCATCCCCTGATGAAGGGAGGACCCCTCCCGAAACTGTTGGGAAATAAATATATTCATCCTTCTTGACAACGCTCCCGTTGTGCCATATATATATATATATATATATATATATATATATGGGCAGGCGTGGCGGTTGAGTGGCCGTAGCGTTGCATATAGTCCAGTAGATTCTCCGTGAGCGGTCACAACGTGGTTTATTTCGACGTTTCGGCCTAGAGTCTGGCCTTCATCAGGATGAACGCAAGACTCTATCTAGGCCAAAACGTCGAAATAAACCACGTTGTGACCGCTCACGGAGGATCTACTGGACTATATATATATATATATATATATATATATATATATATATATATAATATATATATATATATATATATATATTTAAACTAAACCAGTGCTTCTTTCACTCGCATTTTAATAAAAAGGGAGACTTCCAACACTGACTTGACCATCAGAGCACAGCGACAGGCTGTCCACAACGTATTTGCAAACTCGCTTAAACACAAAATAAGAATAATGGTGAAATATCGCTATTACAGGTTATATCTGTACTGACAGAACGGGACATCGTGCAGACTTCAAAAGGTCAAGAGACGTAAGGTCAAACTTGTTTTCTTGCGCATGATTAGAACATTCAGCATGCAAGGGGTCTTTGCAAATACTGGTCAGCGAGTTGGCTTTCGAGGCAGTACTTTTTTGCAGCACAAGTCGTGAAAGTTATCCATATATACCGGCTACACCGTGAAAAATTAGTTAACGCAAAACAAAGGTTACTGGAAAGTAGAGCTGTGCCCAATCCTATTTTAGTTTTTGTGCTAGGAGGGAGGAGGAGGAACTAAATTTATTTACAGAAAGGCAGAGAGGTCGTCCTGAGCGATAGCTTGCTCTAGCCTGAAACTCTACACTGGGGGAATGGAAAAGGGGAATTTTCGAGGACCATAGCAGACGAAGCGGCATACGTTACCGATGTCCAGTTTTTGGGTTCATTGGTTCCGCCATCTTTAAAGCAAGAGTATTTACAACATGCTATCGCCTCAATAGTATAAATTATAGGTTGACAATACAAATGTTTCCCTTCTATTGTCGCGTGTCTCGTTTTCACTATGTTCAAAGCAGAAATTGCGTAATAGGTGTCTTTAAAATGAAAGATTAGAGAATTAGTTACAGATGAAACGCTTACCTTATGTCCACCGAAGAAGACAGTGTCAAGTTTTGGGGGACTGGAAGGCTGGACAAAATAATAGCATTGCAATCACCAGATAAATACACATATTCACTTAGTCTCTGCGGTTTGTGCTGATTAAGGATCTCTAAATAAAGTGCTGGTATTTGTGAAGCTTCCAATTATCAGCCTAATCAAATTTTTGCGGGTAATTTGAACGCATAAACGTTGAAGGGGTTACCAATTTACAAGCAAGACACTCTGAAAATTTTATTTGTAACTCCAGTAAATATTTTTTAGGTTTTTAACAGAATCGCTAAGCATTGAACCTAATGTTGTGTCATCAGCCCAATAAGCTATTATGAAGAGTCTACCATATTCCTCTAAGAGAGCAGAATAATCGTTTTCAGTGACCACTCAAAACTAAGTACTGTGCAGGAAATGTTTCAAAGCCTCTTTCTAGGACTTACTATAGGTTATTACAAATAGGTTGCTGAAGGCTGTGTCGCAAGTGATAGCCAAGACAATATTGTCGCATGCTCGTGATGTGGACGAAGACAGCAGTAGTTGTGTTTAGGTCAAAACCATTCACCTAGTGAACCTGTAACTGGCAAACGGAAGTAGCACAGCCAAAGCAAATCGAGCCCCTAAATTGATATCGGTGATAAAAGCGTGAGCCTTAGAAGAATGGCATATAATTTCTTGTGATCGATGTCGGCGTACAGCCACGGCCACGTCTGTGTGTGACACGAGTCGTCGCATCCATTGCGGGTTGTGCTGTCGCGAGTACATAAGTATGCGTTGCTTTGTGAACAAGCGGTGTGCTCGTCAACCGAAGATCTGTGCTGTCACATGGCACTTTCACATCTATTTCACAAGACATATACTATTGCGTCTCGACTGATAATACACGCCCGATTAAATGACGCACTTTTTCTGTCCGTTTGATACTGTGGTCATCTAGACTTTTTTTCGCGCACCTGTTGGAAAGGACATGTCTTCCTCACATGTTTAAAGCATGCCTAAATCAGCAACAAAACGTGCGTCAATCATGCTGTCACATTTTTTCAGTCGAATCGTTGCTTTGTCTTATGAAATAGAAGTGACAAAAACACCCTGAGGTAAACAACATTTTCGGCTAAACAAGATCATTTTCGAGCATTGTCGCCTGTGCAGAGGATACCTGCAAGTCCATAGAGCCACACATGCTCCTGTGCACGCAACCTGACAACCCACAATGGTCGCACGGTGTCACGACGCAGAGCAAGGCGGCCGCTCAAGCGCTCTACACAGACGTCATCGCGAATGTACATTGCTGTGTTGGTGATGCTCTCATTTAGACAGTCGGTTTGACCATTCGTCTTTGAATAGCAGCGGTGGTCCCTTTCGATCCTTCTCTCAGAAGTCAGAAAAGCCCACGTTAGGCGCATAGTTAAAGACCAAAATTGTTTTTTATGGGGGCCTCTGGAAAGTTTTGGCAGATTTATTTCTCCGACTCTATCATCGACAAATCGCATGCTCATGTCCGAATAGTTCAAAAAGTAGCGCTTCCGTAGCAATTGTGCTGTCATGAGTACCTTTCATACCAAACTCCCTGCAATGTGGATGTTGATCGCATCACACGGTTGCACCATTGCTTTAAAGAGCTGTTTAAAATTAGGAGGTGTTTTGACAACAGCTGATGGACATGCAGAAGTTCTCACCTAAGTAATCAACCAACACAACTACAGCTAAAGGGTTCCCAGTTTGGGTTTTGTGGTCGCTTACAAAATGGAAGCTATTATTCAGGTTTGCGCTCCGTACAAGATCATTTGCGCGTCGAAGTTTTTGTGTGTCGACATTAGCTACTCGTTGCCTTTGAGCAACGACTGTCGTAGTGCGCTGAAGGACACTACAATTTTTGTATTTTGACGTCTGGGGACTAACAAAATAATTTTGGCTTTGACACTCAAGATCTTTTTCGGCCCCAACACTTTGGCATCTGAACGTCAGTTTGAATAAATCGCCCTCAGAGTGCCACATCTACTAAAGCTGATTCTTATTTGGTAGACTATAAAAAAAGGTGGTAAATCAGTATTTGCTCAGATACCACATTATAGCTAATAGCACGCTTCACGCCTTGGCCGAACAGTGTATGAGGGATTTTTTTCTTCGTTTTACACAGTTCTATATGAGCTGGTGTTACATCACTACCTTGTACGGAACATACCATACTTTTAGTAGAAGTATTCAATTAACGCACTCAGATCTCCCATCACGGCATTTTTTACAGCTCATTTTGCAACGCGTAGTCATTACCTGTTTTACCATGAAATTATTGCTTTAGTGGAAGTAGGTTATCATGTTAGCCGCCTTGAGTTGGTGTTTCATTTTGTGCTGTAATTCATAGAGGAGGCTCATCAAATGCTTTTAACCCATCGTTAGTTCTTTTGATTGTCTATTTCGTCTGTGAATTTATCTTCATCATCATCAACATCATTACAACCAGCCTGACTTTGCTCACTGCAGCACAAATGCCTCACCCAATTTTCGGCAGGTAACCCAGTGCAGTGTTTGCTTCTGCCACTTAAGTCGCAACTACAGAGAATGCTCCGTGTGGTGGCAACACTGGTGATTAACAGATGGCTGCACTTGACAGGTTCAACGCGGCAGTTTCGCATGGCGCTGGGCTAACGTTTCTTGATTGTGTCGTCATATCACATTGTTCCACTGAAGGTGAAAAAGCTGCTGGCCGCGAACCACCTCATTGTCATGAGCATAAAGAATTTCACTTGTGAAACAGCGGAAATAGTTGCGCTGTGCGTGCAAACATTGAGCCTCTACGGTGAGCCGCGTCTCATTTATTACAAGTTTAAGAAGCAGTCTAGTAGACCTGACGTTAGACAAAGGAGCTGCTAATGTGTAGTGCGTGAAAGGTGCAAGCTGTTTTGCTCCAGCCAAGGCTTCTCATAGTGTTCTTGGTAACTACGCGGCCACCTGCCCTTCTGATCGCATGAATTCAATTTAGTTATGCTGTCGCGTCAACATTCGAGTTTCCATGCCATTCACTTCACTACAGAACCAAGCTGTGTCTGGACCAGTGTATACTGAGAGAAAGCAAATTGTTTGTTCGATTGTAATAGGAGTACTCCTTTCTTTTCGTTCACCGATCCAACGTGGGAACAAATCTCTTTTTCATTGTTGATCCTGGCGGCATCCAAACACTCGCTTGTTCGTGTTAGCATTAGTTCATAATGAAAACACATAGACGAACGCACACTACGCACGATTCAAATGCACAGACATAGATATTGAACAAGCATACACGCAGACTAGGCACGCGCGTCCTTCACGCGCGTGTTTTTGTGCTTGTATATACACAAATCCAAAATCACAAATGTTCGAGAAAAGGATTTATTAAACATATTTTGAGAATATTTAGCACTGCGACTGGAATATAAAAGAAGCTTATGCACAATATACAGTCAAACACGCAACGCAACAGATTTCCTAAAGCGCTTGGCTGTATAAACAAACTATACAAACCAAATATCAATAGGATGCTGAATATCAGTCAAAATGCACGGTTGCTATTCAATGGTGTACTCGCCGAGGAGAATTAGCTCTTTTTCAAGGGAATGGATTAAAAACAACTTTGGTAGTGTGTGTCACCTTCTTTTCAATTTGTAAGTTTCACAATTGCAATTTTCTCCGTCGCGCATGTTCTGCATCCTGTGGGAAGTGATAGAAGAAGATGAAATATTTCCACTGCAATGTCACGCATTGTGGCACACAGCAACAGTTATTAGACATCGCTTTCTTCTTTTTCAGGCTTGTGCGTATGACATTGCGAAAATAAACGAACTAAGCGTCCGCTTCTGAACGCACGCATTGTAGTAACAATTATCCTTTGAAGGTTCACCCTGTTATTGTCGACTGCAAGCGTGGCTGCTATAGGCAGCGACCGCTTAGTTGTCGAGAATACCTGCAATTTTTGTAATCTCATCTTTCTAATTAATTTTCTGTCTCCCCTTCGCCCGCTAACCTTCTTTTGGAATCAACTGTGTGATTCCTATTGACTAGAGGTTATCTTGAATTCGTGTTACGTACCCTGCCCATAACCGTTTTTTTCTTCTTGATTTCGACTATGACGTTCTTAATACTGCATTTGTTTAATGCACTGTGCTCTCTTTCTCTCTCCTATGGTTACACCTATCATTTTCTTTTTTATGGCTCATCGCGTCACCGTGAACCTACAACTTATGTTGAACCTCCTTTGTATACATTCAGGATTGTGCTTCGCAGGCATGTACCACAGAGATGCAGATGCTAAATACAATGCTCTTAGGGGATAGTAGCAATCTAACACATGACTTCAGAATGCTTGCAGGATGCGTTCCACTCCACTCTAATTCTTCCAGTTACTTCAATCTCGTTGTTCGGCTTCACTGTTACTACCTGTGCTACGTACACGTACACTTTTACTGCTTTAAGTGAACTGCTACTTATATCGAAGCCCTGCTTCAGTCCAATGCAGTAGTACATCACTTTCATTTTCTGCAGTTTGATTCTGATATCTATATTTCTGTTCATTTCGTCTAATTGAGTAATCATTATTTGCTGTTTTCCCTCTGAGTTACTCAGCAATGCGATGTCGTCGGCGAAGTGCAGGTTAATAAATTACTGACCAGTAGTAGCTCGTATCCCAAATTCTTCTCATTATAAATCTTTGCATGCACGTGGTCAATAGCAATGGGCAGATCGTATCAACTTGTCTCACACTCTTCTTTTTGGTATTCTGTCATTTTTTTACGGAGCACTAAGGTGGCAGTAGATTCGCTGTAGATATCTTCCAGCATGTATATATAAGCTTCGTCCACGCCCTTATTTTGGAGTGTCTGCATGCTAGCTGATATCTATACTGAAATAAATGCCTCCTCGCAATCTGTAAAGGCTACATATAGCAAATGGCGGCACCCAGAGCATTTATCAGTCACCTGATTCACAGTAGAAGTGTGGGCGATTGTAAAGTTGCGTGCAAAATATCGTGCCTAATACTTTGATTGAATGCTTTTTAGTAGTGTCTTAAATAAGTTAGCATTTACCTTTGTGAATGGCTTGTATACAATGAAGAGCAAGCTCATCAGCCTGTAATTCCCCAAGTCCATGTCCTCTTTCTCATGGTTGAAGATAATGTAAGTATTCTTCGAGGATTCTCGCACCATTTCCATCAACATACTTTTCGTAAAAACGGTGGACAGTTTTTCTAACAAAATATGCCCTTCGTCTTTCACCTGGTCTTATGTTACCTCATCGTCTCCATTACTTTTCCCTCATTGCATGCTCTTTGAGGTTTTCCCGAGTTCTTTCACTACTGCTGTTATGTCATTTGGTGTGCTGCTATATTTCTGACACTCTGGTTGTGGTTACCTCGCCTTTTTACAGATCCTTGTAAAACTCCTCCGCTACTCTAAATATTCGCTACTTTAGCTATTCTACCCTTGTATAGTTACTTCGCCTACCTTGCCCCTTAGTGCATACCTCTGGTTTTCGCCAATCCCCAACTTCTTCTTTGCTGCTTTGACGCTTCCTCCATTTTCTATAGCGTGTTCTATTCTCTGTACGTTATACTTCTTACTATAGATATCTCATGCTTATTCATCATTTTCGAAAGCTTCGCTAGTTCTATTTTGTCTGTTGTGCTTTAAGCTTTATTGTTCCAAAATCTATTCATAAAGCTTTTTGTCTCCTTGTAAAACTTGCTGGAGTCCTGTCTAATTACCATGCTTCAAACTTCCACTCCAGAATTTGTAATTACACAGTTCGTTATTACCATTTATTGAATCGACGTAAATGCCTTTTCTTTCAATAGGAACCAATTATCTGCTCTGAAGCTAGCCTCTGATTTCATGTACTTTACTTCTCAGTGCTAGCTCAATTATTGGCGTCTTGCTAATCAGGTTCTCTCTTTCTATCTACAAGACTCAGTGAATTGGAGAACTTACCTTTCTATAGTCACTGCCTACTTTTTTTGCCAAGCACTGCACATCCTGCACAATGCCTGCGTTTGCACTCATTTTAAAGTCCATTTCATTTTTGCTTACGCAACTAGGGCTCCTCTAGGTCCACTTATTGTTCACTTGTTTTTGGCAGAAGGTAATAAAGATCTGCCAACTATTACGTTCTGTTAACTCCTCTAATTACTCCACTCTGGAATTTATAGTACCTATATCATAATCACCTAGTGCCTGGTCTTCAGCCTGCTTCTTCCTTACCTTGGCCTTGAAATAGTTCATCAGTATAGTATGCTGTGCCTTTACGTTACTAATTACTCACTCGACTTCTTCGTAGAAATTCGAAATATTACGCCCATGGGATTACAGTGGTAAGATGCAACAAAATCAGTGCAATAAGCAAGGCATAGCTCATACCAAAGCGTTTACGCGAAACTCTCTTTCCACAAGGTGAAATGTCTGCTGCCTAAAAAAAGAAAAATATTCGACGCCATTACCTAGCAATGAAATAACCACAGGTGAGCACAAATGCTGTGAAACTTCACCTACGCGTGCATGAGCCGACGAGCGGACGCCACAAGAGACATGAACATATAAGGAGACAGCGTAAGCAGCTACCACATTGAGCTCGCCCTGTGGAGCACAAGCCTAGCTCGACCTAGAAAAAGCACGTATTCCAACAAGGAGTGCAACGACAACGTATGCAAAGGAGTTCCCGGCGCTAAGGTTTGGATATTTTTGCCATCTCTGAGATCTGCTAAGGTTCTACCCTAATGTATTAACGACGAGATAATAGATAAAGCTTCTGTAAGTAATGTCAGCAGTAAAAGCTAAGGAAGACCATGTTCTCTGTTGATTTAACGTTACCAAGTGCAAGTAAATATTATTTTCACATGGCCTTAGGTTCCGATTTTCTGTGTACGAAAGACAGATGTTACTGAATAGATTTGTTTTTACGTCGAAGATCGTATACTTGTTTAGAGATAGAATACTTACCGGAATTCCATTTCGGAAGACAGTTTGAAGACTAGGAGGACTGCCAGGCTAAAAAGAGGTATGCACGGCACTCAAGAAATAGATAGGCACATGCACATAACTTCAGCTTTTTCATTGAACCAAGTTTTTAAAATTAGGACTTAACATTTGCGCAGCTACCGACATTCTGCCAAAGCCACAGTTTATGGGTGTAACATAGTGCTGGTGATCACTAAAAGGCGTTAAGAGATCGCATTTACAAGCAAAAAATAAAATCAACTTGAGACCTCTGGCATGACAAAACATTAATTTTGTCTGTAGAGCTCATATTTATGTACCATAGAAATATCTCTTCCAGCCTTGTTACTCAACCAATATGAAGTTAGTGTTCATTGTGGGTATTGAAGACTACGGAGCGGCTTTTAAACATAATCATAATAACAAGAAATCGATTTACGTTGAATATTCATTGAGGTGAAGCGGCACGTTAGCTTGATGCATCGTATATTAAAAAGTGCGAGCCATTTGAGCCCCAAGAAGAACGGAGGCTTTGGGCTGAACCAGTACGCATGTTTATTCCTTTTCTCTCTTCATTGTCAAAAAATTAAGCATCTAATATAGCAATATAGTGTTAAAATAGTTGCCTTGATCTTTTTCTTCTTTTATGGTTGGTGGAAATGAAAACTCTGCTATTTATACATGGTACAGGTGCTGGAAGCACCAAAGTTCATTTATGTTTTGCACCAACAGCTTGTCTTATACAAGTCAATCCAGGTGAATGAGTTGAAGAGCTGAGTTTATGTCTTAATACGATAGTCATTCATCAACACCAGTGACTTTAACTGAAGGAACAAAAAACGTTTATATGTAAGTTATAATTTTATTTATTAGGCACAGAATCCTTCACAACTAACAGAAAATGCCAGGAGGAATATATAGGATGTTACTTTAAGAAATTTTTTTGTACATTTCATGACGGGAACGCGGATCAAAAATCTTTCCACCGACAGAATTCAAACCTAGGACACTCGATTAAGGCTTCAACGTCTGCCGCTGAGCTGATGTGAACGTCTTCTTTTCAACAACTTTGAAGGATTTAGATGTGCATTTAAATATCGAAGCATCAATCAGGGCCACCTAATACGATTGTGGCGAGAGTAAAGTGCTTTTACTGTGACATAACGATATGGACACTCTCGGCTAAATTTTGCCGCTGGCATCGCTGTTAATCACCCTTATATGTATACGTACTCATATATTGGAAACGCAAGAAAGAAAACTAATTGAGAAAGAGACCAAGCGTGCGGAATCGAACGTGGGACGTCTGAGTCATCATTGCGAGGCGTTAACCATTGAGCCGCCGTTGAGCACCTCCTTCTCCGTTCACATGGCAAGCTATTTAAAGACAATTGTCTTGAAACTAGCTTAAAAATTTTGGTCTGTCTGTCTGTCTGTCTTTCTGCACGTTTGTCTGTTTGTCTAACTTTAATGGTACACTAAACGGCACCAAAGTTACCAAATGATACTCAGAATGGCCGACCCCATCCGCAGCGCCAACCAGTATTCCTGAAGGTTCAGCGTTCACACTTGTTCAATTGTCAATTAAGAAGCACATATTGCGCATAACTGAGGCACCATAACAACACGTCAATAATATGTATTTGATTTTTATGAGAAAACGCATACATAAATAAATTTAGGAATTGTAGTCTTTATAATGCTGCCCTGCCCATGCAACACTTGCGCGAAACGGCAAGTGTTTCCAACGCCTAGCCGAAACGACACGCTGGTGGCACCTAGCCGTTGCTTTGAGTTTTACACCTTATCACCTCAGAGACGGGAGCGCATGGTGCGCGCCCTGTTTTCCATGATAACTGCCAGATAGTGCTCATGTCTCACGTGTGACGTGACTTGATTCACTCGTTCGTCTCCGCTGCACGCTCGAGCAACTCTGACGCAGTGCCTCCAGAATACCAATTAATGATTTTCTTGCGCAGAAAACCAAATAAACGTTTTGTGCACTCCCTTCAGACGCAGACAATCGTCTTTTGACGACATTTGCGGTGTAAAAAGCAACTACGAGGCCAATTTTTTATCTACCACTTACCGCTCGGGCCGGCCATCTCGGAGTGGTCGGGAGTGGGGCTATCGTGTTTTCAGCCATACCAGCAAGATGGCGCAATGAGCACGCGACATCACATCACGCGGTGGCGCGCGCGCTTATCTCCCGTACGTACTTTGCCTTGCTTATAGAAGGGGAGCGATGCTTCTTCTCGCGCCCTTGCGGAGAAGAGGATCGTACGTCTTGGCTCGATCGGCAATTTACCTGGAACAATTCTGTTCTAGTTACCGGGCGCAGCACAAAGGTCACCGCAATCATTGGAGTTTCCGTTTCCGAAAAGAGCGTACTTTTGAGACAGACTGAAGTAACAACTTAAATGCTTAATCACGAGCATCTTTACTCGTGAATACGTTTCGTGCGCCAATTGTGCTCGAGAAACACAATGCACGCTCTGATCTGCTTGCTATTCTGCACGTGACTTTCCAATTTGTTGCTATCGCGCTCATTGCTTCGCCTTTACCGCAAACTGTGACTTTCGTGTGTAGGTGGGCGTGTGCGTACGTGTGTGTGTGACTGTGTATGTGTTTTTGTGTGTATAATGACAAGTGTCTTTCATTTTTTGAGAAGTGGGCTGCCAAACGTGCTTAGGTTTTAGAAGAAAAAAAGGAAATGGTGGTTTACTATTTGGAGCAAACTTTCCAAGCATTACTAGCAGTGGTATGGCACTATAGCGCTATTTTATGCCCTTTTTTACTTGCTTTAGTCCTTTTTTTGCACTCATTTCTTCACCGAAGTAAGCCCCCGCACACTGACTCGTTCATCAGCAGTTGACCATTGGCTCCCAATAACTTATTTATGAGCTCACTGAATCATGAAAGCAAATTGAAGGTCCAATTTTACTAATGCTGGTTCAAGCCACAGCGACGCAACGGGGCATCTCCCACTCAATAAGTATGGAGACATTAAGTCAACCTTTTTAGTAAGTGTTAAAACAGCAACACTCGTTCATTTTTTATGTGTAAATACTGTTGAACAACTTTTGCCTGCAAGCCATTTTCCGTTGTTTTGCAGCTCACGTGGTAACAGTAATTTATACCTATTTTATTCAATCCACGCATTTAAAAATAATTTGTAAGTAGAACTGTGACACAAATTGCATTAGGATTTGTACTAAATAATTGTGGAGGCCAGTGACAGAAGATGGTTTACAGCTCTTTCTGTACCGTTTTGCTCCGTCATGTGTACATCAGACAGCGGCAGGTACTTGTAATTGCATCAACAGTATATTTATTCATACATTGGAGATAATAAAGCTATTTTATTCCATTGCACCTTGTCTAGTAGCACTATGTTAACGGTGGACGTTGTGTGATAGGTTTCATTCTCGCCAAGTATCACTTATTTTGGTTAGAGAAAGACGCTTACCATAACTCCACCAAAGTAGACACTGTCTAGGGTTAGGGTACTGGAAGGCTGGAAAAAAATATATCATTACACTCAAGAAATGCATAAACACATAAACATGACCTTGGTTGTCTATGGAAAGATTAGAAAGGGCTTCAATTGAAGCCGTCGCATTTGTGAAGGTTGCAGTATTCTGCCTAATTAGGATTTTATGATTGAAGTATTTGCATCTACGAGCTAGCATAGGACAAATAATTTGCAATTTGCAAGAAAGACGCAACAAAGTTTGTATTTCTAATGCGATTCAGTACCTTTTTCAGGTTTCTCTAAAAAAATTACTCAATACTAAGGCTAGCTTTCTGAGTGTCATAAGGCGAGTAATATATAGTAAAAAGTCAGCTCTAGCCTTCAACAGTTCACAAAACTGTCACTTTTATGTGACCAGCTGAAATACGTGTGCACTGTAGGGAAGGTTTTCAAAGCATTCTTACGAATTTCAGCTACTGATGACTGTGCACATAATCATTAATATGAAAATAATTGCTCAACATCTGGCTTGAGACACTTCCGGTGTCTTTCTTTGTGTTCTTTGGTCCCTTCATCTGTCTCTGCGTATCGGAATGAAAAATGGCCCACGTAAATTGCCTCAATTGTCTGAATCATACCTTAGTACCAGCAGCTTTTTTTTCAATGTTCGCCGTCCAACTTTCATTACGTGCAAGGCAGAGCTAATATAATAGTTTTTTTGCATACAAAAACTGCAGATTTTGCTTCGAAACAAAACGCTTACCGCACTTTTACCAAACGGACAGTGCTGAGAAGTGGCGGACTGCCAGGCTGAAAAAAATAATAGAATTACGATAAAAAAATTGATACACACGTGAAAATAGTTTCTGTTGTTGGCGACACTCAAGCATTTGAAAATTAAAAGCTTCCATATGTGCAGCTTCCAATACTCTTCCACAGCTACATTTATTTAGGAAACTATGCGCATCTATGCTCTCCAATATCTAATGTCTTTTCATTTTAAAAGAAATACATGCTAATGTTTTATTGATATTGCTGTTACATATATACCTGATTTTTCAGACAGTATTGTTCAACACTGATGTTGATTTTGTGCCATGATGCCAGCGTTGTATCATGCCAATTTTACATGGCCTTCGCGAACAGCAAAACCACCACTTATAGGAGACTAGCTCAAATCTGAGTGTAATGCCGGGGACCCTTCAAAGCCTTGTTTTGTTGATTTACTGGAGCTTGTTACAGAATCCTTCTGCTGGCGGCTCGGAAGCTAGTAATAAGGATGGGACAATGATAGCGTGGTGGTGAGGCAGATGGAGGCATCAATCGGCGTATTTAAGATGAGGCAGTTTCTTTGGGCCAACCTGTGCCCAGAAATTGATAGGAGCAAACCAAAGCTATTCAAATCATACAGTGAGAGTGGCGAGGACAGCGTTGGTTGATGAGTGAACTGATCTGCGATGGTGTGCGTCTGCATTTATACGTGCAACATAAAACACTGCAGTTTTATTACTGGTGCTCACGTAAGCTCTCAAGCAACCTTTACCGTGGTACACGTTAAAGAACCCCAGGAGGTGAAAATTTTCGGAGCTTTCCATTATGACGTCTTTCATACTGATAATCTTAAACCTAGGGGTCAGAGACCATGAGACCACTGCGGCGGGGCTACGACTACTACTTCTACTACTACTACATACATTGCGACGCACGACCCACGGCTTGAGGAGCTTTGACCCTAAAAGTTTCTGAGTTAGTCAATGCCGGCTTAACAGGCTGCAGAGCTAAACTCAGTCACACCCCAGCCTGATATCCCACGTGACATCGTTAAAGTTTGGCTGTTCCTTATTTTTTGTTGTTGTTTATGGGAGCTGAAAATCTTTCTGGCTTCTTTAGTGTGTTGATGTTGGGTAGCACGGTGTCGAGCGACGTTGGTGAGCGTCTTTCATATACGAATTGTGTGGCGTCATCCGCGCCGTTTTTGGCATGGATACGTTGTAACAAAAGGCACGCATGGAAGGTTGACATACCATTTTTGTGTTCGGCGGTTTGCGCGCTAGTCAGCATGTTAGCGATGATCTTACTTAGACGCTTATTGTGGCCTTTTATCTGTGGTTCACAGGTGGTGATCTGTTGGTTGCTTCTTCGGTTGTGTCTCAGGATTGCTCACGTCGAATCAGCACTAAAAGGCTTAAATTATTTCGTAGTTGTGACATCTGGGGTTCCGGTACAAAGCGCATGGTCTCAATGAAGAACTTTGTTATCTAGGTGGCACGATGTTTTGCAGAGCTGTTTTGGTATTGCGGGACGGGCAGTGGGCAGTTACGTTAATCCACGTTTCACTGCACGTTGACATATGGAAAGGCCCTAGCAAGTCTATGCTGATGTGCAAAAGGTCGACAAGAGGGATCGACTGGCCTAAATCCTGCTGACCTTGTCCACGTTGTCTTGCGTTACTGCCAGTAACGAATGACGAAAAACAGGCACCTCGAAGGACGTAAAACAGAAGAGGCCCATGTACTGTACGATATCAGTGTACGATAACGCACAAGTGCACTCAAATCTGAGCAAACGGGCCTTGAAAACAGTAGAGCATGGCAATGTTGATACTTGTCCTAATAGACATATTCCTTTACAACTTCCTTCATCTCTTTACGTATCGCAAAGTGCTCTTTTCCACCGAAGCTGTTTCACATATCTTTAGTTTTTTGCATATTTTTTTCAGACCTACTTTCTGTTTTCTGTGTCCAGTTTGTAATTCTAAGCAGAAATTCGTCCACTGAGTCACTCACCAAAGCAATGTCATCAAGGCAATGTTTTGAAGGCCTGTACCACCTTTTTGCGTTTAATTTTCATGCACTTCAACCACCCGTGACACATACGCTCAAAGTAACAATCACATAGAAGTAGCCAGATAATTTGCAAGACTCGTCAGCTGACAAGAAATGTCAAAGTGGGAGTGCGATCACTCCGACACTGCGGAAACTTTAAAACCAAGAAAATTGAGTCTTGAGTGAGAGAGGAAGAAGTTAGGAGAAAATATATGCCAGAGAAGGACGGCTATCAAAGGCACTAAGGTGGCGTAAGCTCGCAAGTTCTGAAGTTCGGTATTGTGGTAGACATACCTATTTCTACAAGCGCAAGTGGTCATACTTTTTGTTATATTGCCATTGTCCGCCATTGCCTTGTGAGTACGTTCTTCACTTTGTGTCTGGTGATCGTCTTCTGGTAAGCTCCAAAAACATTAAAAGCAATAATATTTGCTTCAGTACAAAAGACTGAATTAGGTAACAAATCGGTCAGGCTGGGATATAGTCATATCAGCAAGCACCAACGAAGACGGTACGAGCCAAAGATTGTACAATGTGCCTGTGTCAATCTCCCTTGGCTGGCAATGTTTTTGATTAGCTCGGCATCAAAATTCAGCATTTGCCCCTCTTGAACTTGCACGGGAAGCTGGACGGGGTGGTATTGGAGGTAGAGACTAAAAAGAAGTATTGCAATACAGTATTCACTCAAGTGCACATACGTGCACAGCGGCTGCTGTAAGTAGAATTCTAGTAGCGTTAGTGCGAATATCAGTATTAAAAGTAGTGTTTACACAATTTAGGCAAATACTGCCTATCATCCATATTTCACAAAAGGCACACTCGTATATAAAATTATCTCTAACTTCAAACTTCCCGTACCGTAATCGTTCATGCTTCAAGTATATGTTATAGAAACATTCATGTCATCGCTGGAGGCTTTGTCAGTACTATAGTGACCTGTACTGGTGCACTATAGTTTGAAGTTAATGTATTCTGATGAGAGTGATAGCCTTGCCTTGATGGCTTCACCTTGAATGTTTTGTGTATGGCATCTCCCCTGTCTGAAATTACTTCTAATAATCACAAAATTTCAGTAATTTTACACGTGACATATGTTGCTTGTAATAAATTCGTCGTCTGTAGCCACTAGTTCTTGATTTTAGGCGTGGTTTTCCGAACAACCTCAGGAACAAGTGCGGTGAACATTAGCCTTGAACTGGCATTTCCGTGGAAACATTGCAATAATTGGGTGTTGGTGCGCTAGGGGCCCCTCTGACACCTAACTGATATGGAGTGGTGAGTACTATAGTGACCTGTGACTGATATGGAGTGGTGAGTACTATAGTGACCTACAAGAAGACTGAAGGCAGAAAATCTTGGCGCGAATCTGCCTATGCCACTAGTCAGTGGACAGTGCTGTCGAATGAAATTATAAGTTGACAATCGGGTGTTATATCACGTTAATCGCGTGTTAATGGCGGGTTGACCATCGCGTGTTAGGCGTCCTCCGCACTGAGTATAGACACTCAGTGGGCAGGATGCATCTCTTGATTATTGTCATACGAATGCGAAGCCCGCAGGACAAGTCGGTGTGTTGATAACGCTTCTTGGTGTGTCGATGTGAGTTAGTGCATTTATGTTTGTTGGAGCTCAGGGAATTTTAGCGCAAGCCCACAATGTATGTACTTGCATCACCACAATGTCGCGTAACGAAATATTGATGGCTAAGTGAGAATCTTCACATTTCGGAAGAAGGCGATGGCAGAAAACCCTTGTACATTGATGAAGAACGACCAGCATCTCTGGAAGGGGCTTTTTACTTATCCGCACGTTTTCTAATAAATCAACGTAATTGTTATTGCTGTGCCTCACCGCGGTGGTGTAGTGGCTAAGGTACTTCGCTGCTGACCCGCATGTCGCGGGTTGGAATTCCAGCTGTGTTGGCTGCATTTCCAATAGAAGCGCAATGTTGTAGGCCCATGTGCTCAGATTCGGGTTGCCGTTAAAGAACCCCAGGTGGTCATAATTTCTGGAGGCCTCCGCTATGGTGTCTCTCGTAATCTTATGGTGGTTTTGGGGCGTGAAAGCCCACATATCAGTTGTTCTATTTGTGTCGGGCAGTCAGAACTATGATTTGCAATAAACAATGTCCTCGCCCTTTCATCGAGGAAGATGTATAGGTGACCCAGCACCTCGCTGCAGTTCTTTTGTGGGAACTCGTGACCAGATTGTACGTTTGACGCCGGCTTTCTGCTACTTCTTATGGCAAATATTGAAAGCCAGCGGTAACTTAGCCTTTGGTATTACGAACTTATTAGGTGACACAGCTGCTGGAATACTGGCTGTGCTCAATACATTCGTAGGTTCTTATTGTGGTAATATTGATAGAGCTATGGGTGTGCCTGATTCTGCAGCGTGATGCAGTTATCTTCGTATCATCGGCTTGCTTTGCATTTCGAAGAGTGCGTTGGGCTCATGAACAGAAAAACGGCGTGCGAAATGCCTTGTTGTTTTGCCGGTGATGACCCTATGAATATTTGAGATATAGCTAGCTGTTTTATTTTCAAGCAAAATGACACTGGGTGTACCGTAGAATGGCAGCAGGTTCATCAGTCACCAGTGAACAAATTACCGTTGATTTGTATATGTGGATGTGAGGGGGGAGGGGTGTGCGTGTAGGTGCGTGCATATACGGATGCGCGAGATTTATTGAGTATTCTAGCAATATTGCTTCCAGCTTGCGTAAGCTAAAGAAGGGTCCTAAGTTTTCATGTAGCGCGTGAATTAATTATCCTAATATAACGTCCTGAAACAGCTATTAGTCCCTCTAGTGTTCCCTGCGCGTGTTGTCGTGAACCTTCCCAGTCACTTTACAACAGTATTGTGGCCGCACATAGTGAGTCTCGACGCAGAAGCCGCCATACTACTGAACAATATCGCCTTTAAAAAGCTTCTAGCAACTCGGATTGATTTATCACAATGCACTGGAATCAGTAGGTCTATTGAAACAGGCAACTGAACTCAAACAAAATCAAATCAAATAAAAAAAGATGTGGGCCAGCTTGGGCAAAAAAGCGAAACAATTCTATTTTGGAAAAACCAAGACCCATGTACAAGGCATAGAGTCGAGAACACAAGCATGCACAAATACTGGTTCAAAGCCAATAAATGAGGTTATTCACATGAAAGTAAATATCGCGAATATTTCCATATAACTAATTGAAATACTATCACCTACGTGGAGAATACACAAAACAACAAGCAAAAAGAAAGTTTTGTGACAATGGAAACCATTGTTTGCATAATATTTACGATCAAAATGCACAGAATATGTATAAAAGTAAATAAGTACCGCGAAGTTATTCTAAAGTAAAATAATTTTACATTATTATAGCTGATGGCTTTTTCACTACAGTGTTCATTTTTCATGAGGCGGCGTAAAAAAGTGTTCTCCTATATTTTTATAATGAATTTTTCTATTACTACTTCGCTACACAGCAGATTGTTCAGTAATTCAGGCAAACAATACCGCAACATCTGTTTTTTTAAGGAAATGATCAAGAAGTCTTGTTTTCAAGGATTTCCACTTAGATTGATGAGATTTCTGAGATCATGTTGATTTGTTTACAAAAGCTTTGTATTGTAATGCTAACTTCAAGTGAAATAAACTATATGCGGGCACAACGTTGAAACAAAGAAATCTCTTGTGCGCACGTGATATGCAACGTTTTCCCTGGAACGAAAAGCCCAGTTTTGAAACACAAATATGTTATTATTGTTTCTCTCTGTGGTATTTCCACACACTGAAAATCAGTAATTATTATGAGACAAGATAAGCGCATATTAGAACGTTAGTTTTATCGATACTGGAAGATTGTGTCAAAACTTTGCTATTTTTAAACTAAAGAACATTTGGCAACACAACGCAAGAGCTGGGTAAAGGAAAGCAGTTTTATTCGATTTGGTGCGTGACCGCGCCTCAATGTTCAATAATTAAACTTCAGGAGCCCTGAATAAGATTTACTACATTATGGTAAGTAAATGGACTGGACCTGGTCGCGTAGGGTTTCGCTATGTACGGTACAGCTGCGTATTTTTAGCTGTTTAGAGACGATAGTCTTTTTTGGGGACCTTCGACTGAAAACTTTTGTTCTGTCTGTCTGTAAGTCTGTCTGTCTGTCTGTCTGTCTGTCTGTGTGTCTGTGTGTCTGTCTGTCTGTCTGTCTGTCTGTCTGTATTTCTGCCTGCCTGTCTGTCTGTCTGTCTGTCTGTTGTGTCTGTCTGTCTGTCTGTCTGTCTGTACGTTTGTCTGTTTGTCTGCCCTAACGATACCTCAAACGGCACCAAATGGCCAACCCCTTCCGCAGCGCCCACCAGTATTGCTCAAGGTGTAGCGTTCATTGTTGTGCGATTGTCAATTAAAAAGCAAATATTGCGCATATCTGAGGTGCCATAACAACACGTTTATGTTTTGTATGTCTGCCTTTACACTAGAAGAGGCAAACACAACTAACTATCAGGATTGTAGCGTTTAGAGCGCTTTGCTGACGGTGCAACGCGATGCTCAAGGAGGTGTTTTCAACGCTTTGACATGGCGCCATGGTGGTGGCACCTGCCTGTCGCTTTGCATTCTACACCTTACACCTCCGAGACTGGTGCGCATCTTTCTCCGCGGTCGCACGCGCTTTCGTTTTTGTAGACAACTGCCAGATAGCGCTTGTGTCTAACGTGCCTAGATGCGCTTCTTTGCCTCCGCTACACGCTTGAGGCACTCTAACGCAGTGCCTTCAATATTCCATTCACCAATTTTCTTGCGCAGAACATTAGACAAACATTTTGTTCACTCTCTCCAGACGCAAGACTATCGTCTTTCGACAATATTTTCAGTGTAACATGTAGATTGGCGTCATTTGTATATTATAAGTTACTATTCTAGTCTTTCATCTGCTTCAATGGAGTGCATATATCTGGCGCTCTTTCCTTGAATACCGCTGTAACCATTGTCACTGCCATCTACGGCGCTCTGCATATCTGTGAGGCATTAAAGTGGCTGAGAAACATATATATTAAATAAAATTTGAAAAATTACCCACAATTTATCAGGATATAAGAGCGAGGCCCTCTGCGTCGACGTCGAGTCATTTACCTCAAGTATATGCGGGTGCTTCAAAATTACTCGCAGAAAAACTCTATACAGACATCATATAGCGTAAGAGTTCACATAAGTCTATGTATTTTAGGGTGATTTAGCAGCAGAATAACAAAAAAGATTAAAATACCGAGTAATCATCACGCCACGTGATGGTGCAACAAGTGTGTCCTTCAGTGTTTTTCACCTACTCAATAAGGTTGACCCATATTTCGTTACATGATCTTCCACGCACAGCATCAACAAAGTCAACAATATACTTAACAGATGGTTAGCGGGCCCCGCGCTTATCTGTAGAAAGACGAACTTTAGTGGATTGGGTGCTATCTTATACCACAAGCATCTTGATTTATGGCGAATGCGATACCTTGAAGAAAGCATAAATTTCAAAGGCAGCTCCCCTTGCTGAAACATGCAGCTGCAATGAAAATTCGCATGAGAGTATGTCACATGCATTGGTTTAACTTTTTAAAGTTATTTCTTTGCGTACTTCAAAGCAGGAATTTCGCTCTCTGTTTCTGTTGGTCAGTGTGTCGCACGTCTCAACGCGCACTACTGCACGACTCGGCAAAAGTTTCAGTGCCGCCGAAACACCCAGCCAGCCTGGCACGCTTGCTGCATTAGTACTTGTGAAGATCGTCTATCAAAAAGCAAGTATCAGGCATATGTGAGGTAAACACACGGACTTGAGTATTAGGCGTGTGTTAATTTACATCTCGAATGCAGATACACGTAATTGTGAAGGCAGCAGTGTTTACTATGCTGCACTAACAATGCAACGCTATGAAGAAAAAGAGGTTGTCTCCTAAGTTCTACTCAAGCGACAAGGTTCTGCAACCTACCAGTGGCGTGCATCCTAGAAAACTTCCATTTCTAGAAACAACTGCCAGATTGTGTTCATATCTAACGGAGCGCCTCCTCACCAATCTTTTCACGCGCAATGTAAAATGAACCTTTTATTCTCTGTATTCAGAAAGAATACTGTCTTCTTTTGATGACAAGTGCCACCGAAGCACGCAGCTATGCGAGCAGTCTTTATAAGTTTTCTTTCTTTAAGCATGTCTAAAGAGGTCTCTATAGTATTTTACTGCAATGCATGATGTAATGTTCATTTGCTGTTACAATATTGTTGTTTAATGATCAAAACAACACGCTTTTGACCAACACTATAAGTATTGTAGTGTTAATTTCACCGTACTCTGATCTGATGTTGTAAGTACAGTTTCGAATACATTCGACAGAAACAATATATAGCAACATTAATGAAGACATTGTCTGAATGAGGATGAAATACTTGCCCAAGTCGGATTAAGTCCACTGCCATCTCTAGGCCTTCGGGGAGACGCAGCCTGAAAATGACATAGCGCGAGAAATACGTCAAGCTGAAAAATAAAAGCAGCCTACAGCATAGAGTCGGAAAGAGATTGCTTTACAGTGAAACTTGTTTCGAGATCGCAACAAGGGTCATGCGCAGTTGTCCGACGCCTTCACTGCAGTTGCGACCCCGCTGCAGTGGTTTAGTGGCTAAGGTACTCCGCTGCTGACCCGCAGGTTGCGGGATTGAATCCCGGCGGCGGCGGCTGTATTTCCATTGGAGGCGGAATTGTTGTAGGCCTGCGCGCTCAGATTTGGGTGCACGTTAAATCATATGGTGATGTATCGCCCCAGAAGGCGGCACTCGTCAAAGAAGTTGGCATTGGGCCACACGGCGGGTGCAGCGCGATAGTAGAAAAATCAATACGAAAACCGAACGCTGTCGGGGCTGGATCTTTCTCATGTTAGCTCATACAGGTAATGGTGACCAAATAAAGAACACATAGCCCCGATCATCCCGCATGGATCTCGCCAGCGCTACCACAAATGCTACCGGTCCTGACGCCCAAGAAGACGCCAGAGCTAGCGGTGCGGCAGTCGCTGCGAGTCACCATGTCAACCTGCTACTATTTTTGCCCAACAAACCCAGCACATGGTTTCTGCAGGTCGAGGCGCACTTCCGTCTACGGCAAATCACCAGCCAACAGACAAGGTACTGGCATCTGGTGTCTTGCTTACCTCCGGGCGTAGCCGACGACTTAGCTGAAATTTCAGCGTCACCGCACCCAAGCCGTTCCTACGACACGTTGAAGGTAGCTATCATTTCCCGCGAGTCCGAACACATCAGACTCCAACAGCTCATCGCGGCTACAGAACTTGGTGATCGTCGCCCATCACAGCTCCTGCGACGCATGCGCCAGCTTCTTGGTGGCCCCTCCGCCCCCCAAGAGGAGAAACTGATACGTGAGTTGTTCCTCCAGCGCTTACGGGAAAGCATGGAGAGTGGTCCCGATCCTCGTAGCTGCAGGAGATGTCCCAGTAGACACACTTGCTGAAATCGCTGACCGAGTGGCGGACTACACGCGGGCACGTAGTTTCAATGCCGTTACCACACCGCCACTGGCCACCGCTGCAGACCCGGCACTCACGAGCATCAAGAACCGTTCGGATGCCCTTGTCAGGCGCCTCGAGGACTTTGTACTTGAGCATCGTTGACCGTCACCCAGGTTTCTAATGCACAGTTGTTCCCCGACGCCCCCACGTTCTGCAAAACTTCGGCCAACCAACGCGTCGCGGGACGTCTCATCCTGGACCGTGTGCTGGTACCACCATAGATTCGGTGCATCTGCTCGCAAGTGAACTCGCCCGTGTTCCTGGTCGGGGAAATGCGACGACCGTCCACAAACGGCGGCAAGTGGTACTGGTCGAAAATCATGCCGCCTTTTCTATGTTTCTGATAATATCACTGGCGCTTGCTTCCTAGTGGACGCAGCAGCCCAGGTTAGCATCATCCCGGCCACATTTGCAGATCGCCGTCGCAACGAACAGACCAGCTCGCTCCAAGGCATCAACGATTCCGCCATTCGCACATACGGCCAAAGCCCTACTACACTTGACTTTCGACTACGCAGTACGTTTTTCTGGATTTTCATCCTTGCTGACGTCTCGCAAGCTGTTCTTGGAGCTTACGTCCTCAGTTTTTTTCAGCCTTGCTGTGAACATGCATACTCATCGTCTCATTGGCCTCAACACCTACCGCTCCATCAACGGTGTACTCCGCACTTCCTCGCTAACGGGACGGCGAGATATCAAACCGGCTTCGCCGTATGCAAAAATACTCGCCGACTTTCCCAGCATCAAGAAGCCGCACACCAGAAAGTCACCGGTGAAGCATTCCATCACTCACCATATTGTGACCACTAGACTTTTCGTTTTTACACGACACCGTCGACTATCTGGAGAACGTCTCGCCATCGCTCACCGTGAATTCGAGCTCATGCTTGAACTCGGCATTCTGCAGCCTTTCTCCTGCAACTGGGTGTCGCCATTCCACTTGGTGCTGAAGAAAGATCCTGGCGACTGGAGACCATGTGGGGATTACCACACTCTAAATGCCCACACCTTACCGGGCCGCTATCTACTTCGTCACATACAGGATTTTACGCAAGAGTGGGCTGGGTGCACAATCTTCTCTAAGATTGACTTAGTGAAGGCTTACCATTAGATTCCAGTAGAACCCACCGACATTTCGAAGATGGACATCACCACCCCATTTGGTCTGTTTATATATGTGAGGATGCCTTTTGGAGTGCGCCACTCTGCACAGACCTTTATGCGCACTATGAACGAGGTCACGTGGGGTCTCCATTTCCTGTTAGCCTACCTTGATGACCTCCTTGTAGCAAGCTTATGTGGCCCTGAGCATGAAGCCCAGCTGCGCACCCTGTTCCACCGCCTGAATGATTACAGCCTCGTAAATAATCCCAATAATTGCCTCTTCGGCACCGCTACAATACAATTCATAGGCAACCTTGTCACTACAAAAAAATCCAACCACTCGCCAGCAAAAAGAAAGCTATTCAAGACTTTCCACCCCCGACTTCAATGACACTCCGAGAATTTCTCGGCCAATTAAACTTCCATCCCCGCTTTCTTCCAAAGTGTGCCACATTCCTAAAGCCCTTGACCAACCTATTGACTAAAAAAAAAAACCCGGCTGCGGCACTGGAGTGAACCGAGGACGTTGCATCTGCCTTCGACACTGCCAAGAAGGCTCCGGCTGATGCCATCATGCTCATACATTCTGTCCCTGATGCCCCGACTCGTCTCATCACCGATGCATTCAGCGTTGCAGTTGGCGCCGTTCTCGAGCAGCATGTATTAGGTTGGCAGCTCCTTGGTTTTTTTCTCGCAAAACCTGAAGCCACCGAAGGCAAAATACAGTACATATCCCCGAGAACTAGTCGCGGTACACCTCGCCATCAAACATTTTTGTCATTTATTGGAAGGCCGGGACTTTTGCGTCGTTACACACCACAAGCCCTGACGTTTACCTTCCATTGCAATCACAGCAGTTATACTGCAAGGGAAGTCCGTGAATTGTGCTTTATTTCCGAGTTAACTTTGCTTCTCAGACACGTAAATGGGCAGAAAAATGCTGCTGCTGATGCACTATCCCGGATCAATGCCTTGTCAACCCAGAAATCACTAGACATGGAAGAGCTAGCAGCTGGCCAAAGCAACGATCCTGAGCTGCATCGTCTTCGTTCTTCATCCACGTCTCTTTCAATCACTTAGTTCCCGCTTCCGTTTTCTACCTCAATAATATCGTGTGGAATGTCTATTATTGTCCCTTGGTCCTTCGTGCCTTCAGCTTTTCGTCGTGCAATTTTCAATCAATTGCACAACATGACTCATTCTGGTATTCGTGCGACCCAGAAGCTAGTCACATCTCGTTTCCTTTGGCCAAGCATCAATGCTGATGTCCGACGCTGGGCGCGAAACTGCCTTGAGTGCCAGCGGGTTAAAGTTCCCCGTCAGACAATCTTGGCAACAGACGCCTTTCGGCCTCCAGACGCAATGTTTCCCCACGTCCATCTCGACATCGTCGGCCCTCTCCCGTCATCGCATGGAGCCTGTTACCTGCTGACATGTGTGGATGGCTTCACCATGTGACCGGAAGCGTTTCCGATTTGCGACATTACAGCACCAACAGTTGCCAAAGCTTTCACAAATGGTTGGGTGTCGTGCTTCGAATGCCCTTCTGTCGTCACCACTGATTGCGGTTGTGAATTTCAATCGGCCCTTTTCACCGCATTCGCCCATATCTAGGGCATTCGACACTCATCCAACTGCCTACCATCCTTCCGCCAATGGCATGGTCGAACGGCTTCATCGACAATTGCAAGCTGCCCTCAATGCTCACCAGCCAAGGGAACGTTGGCTCGACCACCTTCCCTGCGTTTTTCTGGGCATCCGATCAGCATTTAAAGTGGATCTCGGCTGCTCCTCATCCGAACTAGTCTATGGCGTCTCCCTACGTCTTCCAGGAGAATTCTTTGAACCATCATCGCGACCTTCCACTCACGATGCCTCCACGTACACTTGAGAGATGCACACCACGTTTCGGGAACTTGCTCGTGTGATTTCTGCCGACCGACTCTCCCAGTCTGTTTTCGTCAGCCAGGATCTGCATGACTGCAGTCACGTCTTCATTAGGCGTGACCAAATACGGCCACTACTCACACCAGCCTATGATGGCCCATTCCGCGTACTCAATCCTACACCTAAGACGCTCACGCTGGACTAAAAGGCCGTGAAGACGTCGTGGCTGCTGAGCGACTGAAACCTGCGTATATCGCCGCTCTCGCGGCCATAGGATTTCAATCTTTTCTTAATGCCCACGTCCAAGCATGTTCACTGGGTGACTCCTGTGGTGACTCCTACGGCGCTCGCTCTATGGGGGCAAGGGGGGAGCCCTGCAGCATCCCAGAATGCGGCGCTCGTCAAAGAAGTAGAAATTGGCATTGGGCTGCGCGGTTGGTGCAGCGCGATAATAAAAAAATCAGTTTGAAAACCGAACGCTGTGGGGGCCAGATCTTTCTCGTGTTAGCTCCGACAGTGGTTTTGAGACGTTAAGCACCACTTATCAATCAATCAATCCGCCGAGCCGCCGGTATCCGTAACCACAACGTGCGACATTAAAAGAAAGACCTACCGTCGAAGACATAGTGGGGCTCGAATACCGGTTTCCTAGGTGCCAGCCTAGTATTCTACCACTGAGCTGCGCTTGCGCTTGTGACTTGTTGGAAAATATCGCACCAAGGTCACAGTGGGTCCCGATCCTGGGTCCCTTGGGTGCAAGCCCAGTATTCTACCACTGAGATGAACTGGCACTTGTTACTTCTTGGCCAAATTGTCTTTGGCAGGCTTGACGTCGGAACTGCTATCACGTGAAGGGAACTTATATTGCGTTTTAAAACAGCGGAAGAACAACCAGTCGTCGAGCAAGGAGGAGGAGGAATAAATGAGCAATGCAAAAAAAAACGTAACGAGGAGCCATCCAATGCTCCAAACATTTCACAAAGCAGTTTTTCTTTACTTATCATGGGTGGCGCATACTACTTCAGCCATAAATTCCCATCATCGTCAGCCACTGCATGAACAATTGGCACAAAATTCTTCGCACGTGCTTAGCGGATACAACGATTGTAAGAATAATGACAAAAAATAGCCCAACGAACGCCATCATACAACCCCAAAGTTTATTATAAATGCCCTAGTGCACATCAAGCTTGTCTGCTTGCAGTAGTTACCAATGAGTGTTCTGAAAAGGCTATAAAAAGGTGCTCTTCTAGCTTTCGCTATGACTGTGCTGCGCTTTCCGCGCAGGCCTGGTGTTGTTTTCTGTAATGCACATTGTTAACACAAGCAATTATCCAGCTGTCTAAATTCGCAAGAGTTACACTGCACATAAATTCTTCAATATGAGGTCCCTACTCAAGCGCGAATTCTTTGCTTTGAGTGAAAAAAAGGGCCAACTAATCTACAATAAAAATATTTATTAAGCGTCCATTTTTCGTAAGGGCTACTTGTCCTCAAAATTACTTCTTTAGATGCCACCCTCTTGAATTCATGCGAGCGAAGTACTCGGACAAAGAATGCCGCCCCCAGGACTAGTCAGTGGCACGAGTCATCTTTGGAAGCCAAGCGTGGAGGCTGCTAATATAGCATGCCCACTCTGTTGCTAAGACCAATGCTTACAAGTAGTGGTGTTATAAATAGTGTCGCGATAATTTTACGCTGTGGTTGATGTAAGGTGGGTCAGGCTGAATTTCAAGACAACGTTACATACTTCCCTATCGGAAAAATTGCCATGGTGGATACTGGAAAACATGGTGGGCATAGTGGAAATAATAGTGGGCATGGTGGAAATAATAGTGGGCATGGTGGAAATTATGATGGCTATGGTGGGACGTAGTGGAAAATATGGTGGTTATGCCGGGACATACTGGGTGGTATGGTGTACAGATGATGGGTAAAGTGGAAATGATGGTGGAAACCAGAGGCTAGATAGTGGGCAATAATGGGACACTCTGCCCACCATTGCGATAATGCTGGGTAGCCCTAAGCATATGGTGGGTGGTGCTTATTATGGTGGGCTACATGGTGTACCAAGTTGAGAAACTCTTCCCACCATTGCGATAATGCTGGGAAGCACTAAGCAGATGATGGGTGCTGCTTGTTATGGTGGGCCACATGGTGTACCAAACTGAGAAGCTCTGCCCACCATCGCGATAATGCTGGGAAGATGTAAGCAGATGATGGGTGGGCTTATAATGGCGGGCAATTTATATAGTGTACCAATCTGGGATCAGTGCACTACATGTTCTACCACCATGATTTCCATCAAAGTTAGGCCTACCGACCGAGCCCGTACAATTGTGTTATCCGTGCTTCCGGGTTTCAGAATACACGATTTCGACGATTCAGTATGACATCACAGCGCAGCCATGGCATCAATTAACCTAAATGAAGCATTTTTCATTGTGTATGGTGTCCGCTCAAGAAGCAACAAACATCGATGCGACGCGATTAAAGCACTCCCAGAGAACGTAATTAAGTGTCTTCTCACCGACAGCCGCCGGTCGCACTCGCCGGCACTTCTCTAGCTTTTGTACGAGAACTCAGACGTGGCAATTCGTATGCTTGGTGAACCAACATGAAGAGTATAGTGTTTCCGGCACACTGCATTCGTTTTGGCCAAGCCGTTATGAAGTTGCTGTAGCAAAAAAGCTACAGCATTGCGCTGGCGCGACCGCCCTCTACATTGCACGAAAAGCATCCCAATATTCAATCAAATAAATTAGGCGGGCGTATCTATGGAATGAGCGTAGAGGCGTCATAAAGCGTGAGCAGATGTCACCCTTTAGAACGAGCGCGAAACGGATATTATACTTGGCAGACCCCGCCGGTAAACTGTTGCTGCTCCCCAGTCCACTTGGCTTTTTTCTTGAAGTTGGGAATTGTAAAAAAAATAGCACTAGTGCCGTTAACATAGTGGCAATCGTTACAGGCTGCAGTTGCTTGTGTTTAATAAATGTGCAATTTTTAGTAGCAGGTGTACATCATGTCTATGTTGTGTACACGACAAACATAAGTTGAACCGTAAGTTTGTATGGCAACTAAGTATTTAATACCAATACAACGTCATGTTGGTGTGGCGCAGTGGAAAATCAATATACGTACCCTGGACAGTGAATTGTAGACTCTGCAACCAACCAGAGACTATAGAGCATTGTTTTATTCATTGTCGTGATGCTTTTTATTTTTGGGACATTCTAAAAAGAACGTTAAGAAAAGAACTTCCTATCACAGCCCATGGTATTAGGTTCCTTCCGTTCAAAAAGAGTCTGACTGATAGTACTCCTTACGACTTGTTTATGTTGTTGGGACTTTATTCATTATGGAAAAGTCGCATGATCGATAGACACGCCGAGCCACCACGGTCGACGAGATCTGTCTTCCGAGAAGCAGCTGCTCAAGTGCGCAGTGTTGTCGAGACTTTTGACCCCGTTCCGGAGTGGCTTCCCGTTCTTGACGCTTGTGTGTGTTTGTCTGACTTCTGATGAAGTATGTTCTGTGTACTTTACTGGTGATAATGTCATTCATTAAAGAAAAAAAAAGTTGGTGTGGCGCAGTTGTTAGCGTCTTTGAATGGGAATCCGCAGGTTGCACGTTCGATCCTCCGTGGCGCGTTGTTTTTTTTTTTACGGGACGGGTGTTTTTTATAGTGTTTTTATAGAATTCTTTTTTATTTTTGTGGCAGCTCGTCACGGTGATTATGACGTCATTTCGCGCTCAAGTGTTGCCGGCACTGCAGCACCCACCATACCCACCATGCGCCATGGTGGGCGTTTCCCACCATTCACCCACTACATTAATCCACTATAATGGTGGGTGGTGGTTTCCACCATGCCCACCATTCGTTTTTTTCCGATAGGGTTATGTGATATAAAGTGAGAAAAACTTCCAGATAAGTTCAGTAAGCTGAGGCTTATGAAAGTAAAATGAAAATGGTGACGTTGTTTTGATATCACCATGATGTCAAGAAAATTCACTTATCCAGGCGCATGATTGAAGGCTGATTCTCACAGTTATATGCACAGTTTCTACAATCTGGGCACCTCCATAATTTCACAAAGGGGTCCATTAGCATTGCGGATGAGATGCTTGGTAGTGACTGAACCTCGCTCACTACGCATTTGTGTAAGAAGAGGCCATGCGTGTGTGCTACAGTGGTACGTTAATTTTATGCTTAACTAGAATGCTTTGCATAGTTGTTGTGATAGAAGTTCACCTCAATTGATTGACCCGTTGAGCCACTACAAGCTCTTCTGTGGCATTGTGAAGTTGGCGACAGGACAATGCACCTACTTCCAACTGAATGTTTTTAAATGGCAAGATGGCAAGCTGAGCCGGTCTTTCTACGTTAATGTTTATATTTCAGTTAGGCGCACTGAAAAACATGAACAAGGATGTGTAGACAAGACGGCGCGTAACATAAATTTTTAAACAGACGTAGCACACTTATGTTGACCAATGTGCGTAGTCGCTAGGCGCAATGCCTAGGTCCACAAATCAAAATAAATGAAACAATGTCTTGACCATTATTCATTCATTCAATCAATCAATCAAGTGTATGTATGCATATATCTATCTATTTTTATGTGTATATGTCAATTTACCTACCTACCTATCTATCTATAAATCTGGCTATCCAGCTGTGACACATGTCCCGTTTATTAGGGAGGCGATCGCCGGGCTAATTCCAAGAGCCGAAGTATCGGCCCCCCGAACCACACCACGAAAGCGTGGACAATTTAGAAGTGGTCCTTTTTGGCGCGCCAGCGGACGCCGGCTGTGGCCCAAAGAACAAGTCAGAGCCGAGAGCTTATAAACAAACAAATTATATTCTCAATAATGGCAGATCGAAAACAATACACAAAAATGCACACTCTACAATAGTTGCATACAATATGTCACCAATCAAACCAATCAATCAACGTACGACACAATACAATCAGCCACACTTAATACAACGGACACGAACAACAATACGCACTACAATGCAGTCGCATGCATTGAACAACCAAGACACTTAAAGACTAAAGAGATAGAAAACCTATTCAGTCCAGAGTTCTTGGAACCAAACTCTATATGATACTCTTCCGAGAATCACTCACTCAAAGTCCCGCGTTGTTGTCGTTCCGCAGCCCTCGAAGTTTCTCTTCCAGGAAACCTCCCGTCTTCAATTGGCCACTCTTCCAGCTTCAAACTTCTTCGCCGGAAATCCGTCGGCTTCACACACGCAGCTGTTGCCCGCGGCTTCGCTCGATAGCGGTAAACACACGCTCTTGCCTGTAGCTCGAGCCGTCACCCCTCTGGTGGAAATCCTCTTCATCTCCGGCTTCGTCCCTACGGACCAAAACCTTCGCCGACTACACGGCGGAATCTCTGGCGCTCACTTCCGTCTACTCCTGATCTCTCATCTCGGCTGCTCGGTTAAATACCTTGCGCACGGCATTCCAGACGGTCCTCGTCATTTCGTCGGCGCGATACGCAGCGAAGGCTGGAAAGAGGGCGAGACGGTTGGAATGCCGTCTCCGGCTGATGAGTCAACTCGGTATGACCACGCCCCTTTCGTTCTGGAAAAATCGAGTGCTTGCTTGGCCGCCGTTGTGGGGTGAGGAGGTTCGTCATGAAGCCACGCTTCTGCGGGGAGAGCGCGCGCCCGGGGAGCCCCGGAAGTTTGCTTTCGTTTTTTAGATGCGGAAGCATCTTATACTCGCGCCTTGTAGTGCGCCATCCGCGCCGTCCGCACCGCTTCTCGAACATTCGACAGCTGACGCGCGCGCATGCGCCGTCGCGCCGTCGCCCACCATCTGTGTAATACGCAGAGTGGACGTGCTTTGCTTCACCGAGACGTGGAACGCCAATGACGTCGACGTTGCGGGATACGCTTCGGTCGCGCGCACGCACGGGTTCCAACGATCTGTGGGCGGTGTGGGAATTTACGTCAAGCGTGACGTCGACAACGACGACGACTCCTTCATTGACCTCCGACTACAGCCCGGCGTTCAACAACGCGCCAACGGCGAGCACTGCGTTGCTACCGTCTGTGGCGTCGACGTCATGACGATGTACCTCGCGCCAAACCTCTCTCGTGCCGCCGTAGAAAAGTACGTCGACGAGGCCGTGCAAGATTACAGAAAACAACAACCGCAACATCGACCGTTCATGCTAGTTGGCGACTTCAACGTCGACGTCATCAAGGACGATTGGATAGTCGAATACATGGCGTCGCGACACTCGCTGAAACGCGCAACGCACGACGACTGCAAACACCACCAGCCGACCACCATTCGCGGAACCTGCATCGACCACGTCTTTGCAAATTTCGACCTACGACTGATGCAACCCGATCCACTCACTCTTTACTTTACCGACCACAAAGCCATCGTTCTCAAAGTTCGTCGCAATAAATAAAACACTGCCCTTTCGCATACGTGCCGTACGTGTTCACTCATTTAACACCCCATTTCACAACCACGTTAAACAATTTAGCCATCAACCCAAGTAAGTCGCAATTTAACACCCGTTAACCAATTACATGCTTCCGCATCCTCCTCAGTGTTCCCCCGAGGGAAGCTGCGGTCAATTTTTTTTTCTTTTGACCTCGCGGCGTTTCTTCCGCCCGTTATCGCAAGAATTTGGCGGCGCGCCCGTTTTTAGCGCTCGTTTTGTGACACCAGCCATGTTCTAAGGTTTACAACACAGCTGCAAGAAGGCCTGATTAGGTGCACGCCTATCAGCTGCACTGCTTTTTTAGAGTCGCACCTCTACGGCAGGCCGCGACCATCTAGGGCAGGCCACTTTATATTCTGTAGAACAGTTACGCCGTTGTATCATGATCATAGGAGTTAAGGCTTTTTATAGTGGTACCAGCAGTGCAAGTACTGGCAGTAGTGGGAGTCGTAGTAGTAGTAATCGTAGTAGTATAAATGACAAGAACATAAAATACGGATAATTAGCAGCACACGAAGAAAATGGTAGGAACAAATAAATGTTCAACATGCCTCACTGGTCTTCCCCTGCTAGCATCAAGTTCATTTGGCTGGACATTATGAAACACTTACCCCACTTGGACCAGCAATGGGACTTGTAGGGCTTGATGGCCGCGGAGACTGAAAAGAGTAAAGCATGACAATCTTGGTACTTGTCTTAATAGACATAATCTTTTACAACTTCCTTCGCCTCTTAACCCATTGCGAAGTGCTCTATCCTGGGAAAGCTATTGTACATTACTTCAGCTTTTGGCATATTTATTTTCAGACCTACTTTTCTGCTTCGCACACCAAGTTCTGCAATCTCAAGCTCAAATTCGTCCCCTGATTTACTTATCAAGACCTGTTCCACCTTTCTGCGTTTAATTTTCATCAACTCTGAACACCCGCTACGTATACGCTCATAGTAACATTAACATAGGAGTAGCCGAATAATTCGCAAGACAGGTGCGCACCATTCGTCCGTTTACAGGAAACGTCAAAGCGTGAGCGTGACCCCTACGAAATAGTGAACTTTTTGAAACCAAAAATGTCCACTTTAAGTGAGACAGGAAGAAGGTAGGAGAGAATATACGCCTGAGAAGTACAGTCATCAAGAGCACTAAGGCGGCCTAAGCTCGCAAGCTCAGAAGTTCGGTATGGTGGTAGACATACGTAATTCTCCAAGTGGAAGTCGTCGTACATGTTTATTACAAATGCGATTGTCCGCCATTGCCTGGTGAGTAGGTTCTTCGCTTTGAGTCTAGTGGACCTCATCTGGTGAGCTATAGAAATATCAAAGCTAATTTTTTGCCTCAGGATAAAAGACTGAATTAGGGGCGAATCGGCCAAGCTAGGAAACAGTCATATAAGCAAGCACCGAGGCACCCCTACAGTTTGTATAGCTAACTGATATTATCTAAATACGCGAGTAAATGCTTTATCGCTTGCCTCTGTTGCGGGAAGCTGGGGAAAGGGCACAGGACACATTCAACTGATAAAGTTCTTTGGGTTAATGGATGAATGCAGTGTTCATACAGCACACGCTTATCGGCATACGCTTGGCACTCAAACCAGGTATGTTTTACAGTTTCTATGGAGCCACAAATATCGTAGTATGGACTGTCTACTTGACCGAAGTGTTACCGTAAATTGTTCCATAAGCGCTGTTCAGCCAGAGACGATGGTAGAGACTTTCCAGGTGTCGAGGAATTTGGGATGGGAGTCTACTCTTTAGATGCGGGTCGATAGAGTGGAGGAAAGCATAACGATGTGTCGGGAGGTTTTAAAGCATCTTCTTTTCTTCGGAAGCAAGCCTTTTAGCCAGCTGACAAGCATCTGATTTAGTGAAATACGTTCGCCTGTAATTTTGTCGTTGAAGTCGTTTGCGGGCTGCTTCATATGCTTTTTCATTGGCTAGTGTACCGCACCGAGCCAGTATTCATTGAAATGTGATAGCATGACCCGCGATAATAGCCAAGTTGTGTAAGTATGCTATATCAATTGAAATCGGATGATAATTTGGCTTCTTTAGGAGGCAAACTGTTATTTCTAGAGCTCCCTTAGAGTCGGTGAAGATCAACCATCGGTTCGACTTTTCACACAAGACGTAGAGGACTGCTTCTGTAATTCCATGAACTTCTGCTGTCATTGATTATGTCCTGCGTTGAAGCCGATATGATAAACTTTGTCCTGTAGGAAGAAGATAGAGTTCATAAGACGAGAACTCCTGAGTAGTTGAGGAGTCAGTAAAATATGAGAATGTTGAGTGTAATGCTGGGCTAAGTAGACAAGAGTAGTCTGCAGCAGTGTGTTCTGTGTAAGACCTCTTTTCGCTTCATTGATTCCTGGGATACACTGTTTAATATCAAGATGTGAAAGCGTCCACGGAGGCTATATTGGAAACTTGAACTTCTTCGGTTGTCTAATAGCAGTAAGTTGCTGCATTTGCACAGATTGGCCGAATTCTGAATTGCTGTGGGTGAGATGTATGCGGTACAAAAAGTGCTTTTTTTTCTTGTGACATGCCGGAAGTGAGTGCACAATATTTCTTGAGGGCAGATGACATGTAGCGGAAGACATCCTGCTTCTGCTATAGTTCCCAAGCCCCATGAGCTCTTCGGAAGGCCTAGAAAGATTCCTAGGCAATTGTTTCCTGCGGCCTCTCAAGTTTCCTTGTCAGTTGGTGATAATCGGGGAAGCACCGGTAGGCAATAACGCAAGGCTCCTTTAATATACGCTTTCACAAGCAGGACCATTGATCGGCACCTGTATCCCCATCGTGTTCCCACCATGAATTTGGAGAGTTGTGATGCTGAAGCTAATCTCGCTCAAAGTTTCTTCACCTGAGAGACCAGGAAAGACTTCTGTCGAAGACTAATCCAAGAAATTGCTCAGACCGTTCATAGGTAAGTGGCTGGCCACCGAGGAGGAGCGGGCTTTTGGTCAACTTTCTTCTCGTGAGTGCGATGGCTGTGCTCTTTTCTGGAGTAGAGTGCCGACCCCTAGAAGCAAAATACGCGGAGAGGTTCTGTAGAGCTTTTTGAAGGCGTTGTTTGGTCACAAAACGCAAACCTTGCACTACAAATACATACACCGTCGGCGTGAAATATCATGTGCACTCCTCGTGGCAATATCCTTGTTATCTGTATCAAGGTTATGCCGAGAAAGAGTGGACTGAGCACTGCACACTGGGGTAAGCCCTTCTCTTCTGCGTAAAACTGTGTGGAACCGTTTGGAGTTCACATATCTATATCCCGTTCTTTTAAATAGCTCTCAATCCATGTCATGCTGTCAGCACACACCATACCTAAGATACAGAAAAATGTATGTAGATTTACTTTTTTGTCAATTTAATTTCTAATATTTTTCTCTCTCTCTTCTTTTTTTCAGTTCCAAATCCTATTTCACGCGCAGAGTAATAAGTCAGTGACAAACACACGCATTCTAATTATCTGCTTTTCAATAAAGGGCTCTCTCTCTCTCTAAGCAAGCACCAACAGAACATGGTACCAGCCAAAGAATGTACGACGCGCCTTTGGCGATTTTTCTTGACTGTGTAGAGAGGAAGAAGAATATGTGCCGCAGTGGGTCACGCCTTTAGCAGGAGGAGCCAAGCGCGAGCGTTTGCCCGATTGCTGTGATTCCTGAGTCCGTTGCTGCCGCCCGCTTTCCGCGTCAATAGACCTACCGTTCAAGTGCTACTTGTGCCGGAACGGGGTTTATTGGCACAAGTAGCACTTGAACGGTAGGTCTATTGACGCGGAAAGCGGGCGGCAGCAACGGACTCAGGAATCACAGCAATCGGGCAAACGCTCGCGCTTGGCTGCTCCTGCTAAAGGCGTGACCCACTGCGGCACATATTCTTCTTCCTCTCTACAACTGACATTGTGTTTTGATTCGCTCGGCATAATGAATAAAGCACTTAAACAACTTGGACTAGAAGGAAAAGTTGGGCGGGTTAATGGAGGCCGAGACTGAAAAAAAATTGTAGCAATACAATTTTCACTCAAATGCACAGACGCGCATAACGTCTGCTGTAAGTGTATCACTAATAGCAGAAGTGGTAATATGATTATCAATATTATTAACAGTGGTATTTACATCATTTTAGCTACTACCGCTTATCATTCATATTTCACAAAAGACACAATCGTATTCCAGAAGATATCGAGCTGCAAACTTCCAGTTCCGTATTGGTTCATCCCTCAACCATAAATTATTAAAACATTCATGTCATCGCTAGAGCCCTCATGATTACTACAATGGCCAGTACTGGTGCACTGTAGCTTTAAGTCAATGTAAAATGTGAGACTGGTAGCCTTGCCTAGATGACATCACCTTGAAAGTTTTGAGTTATGGCGTTTGTTATGTCTGAAATCACTTCTATTATTCACAAAATTTCAGTGATTTCACACGTGAGCTATGTTGCTAGAAATATTTCATCGGTTGCCACTAGATCTTAATTTTAGGGGTGTTTTCTGAAAAACCTTAAGAACAATTGTGATGAACATCAGCCTAGAAGTAGTAATCCCGTTGAAACATTTCAATAATTGAGTGTTGGTGCACTAAGGGCCGCTCTGACGCCAAACTGATATGGGATGGTGAGTTCACATGCAAGAACAGTTAGGGTGGAGAAACGCGGCGCGAATCTGCGTATGTCACTAGTCTGTTGACAGCGTTGTTGAATGGCATGAGAAGTTGACGATTGCGTCTTATAGTTTAAGAAACTCAGTGCGGAGGATGCGTCTTTTGAATAGTACCATATATCTGCGAAGTCCACAGGACAACTTGGCGCATTGATAAAGATTTTTGGTGTGCCGATCTGAGAAAGTGGTATTATGTTTTATGGAGCTCGGGGACGTTTACTGCATGCGCGGTATGCATGTACTCGCATCAACACCCTGCCGCGTAAAAATATAGACGGCTAATTAGAAACCTTTATATTTTGATGATAGAGATTGGCAGACAACCCTTGTACATTGTTAAAGAACAACCAATCTTTATGTAAGGTGCTTTTTACTTATCGCACGTTTTTTTTTTCAAATCAACGTAGTTCTTATTGGTGTGTCTGGCAGTAATAACTGTGTTCTGTAACAAACGAGGTCCTCGTCCTTTCTTCAAGGAAGAAATGTGGGCGACTCAGCACCTAACCACAGTCCCTTCTGTGGGAACTCGCGACGAAGTCGTATGTTTGACGCTGGCTTTCTGCTGCTTCGTATGGTGACATATCGAAAGCTAGAGGTAACTTAGGCTTCGGTATCACGAACGTATCAGGCGAAACAGCTGCTGGAATGGTGGCTGTTATTGAAGTAAAGAGAGTTCCGCAATGTGGTAAGAAAAATAGTGCTAGCGCTGTGCCTGTTGCTGCAGCGTGATGCTGTTATCGTCGTTGTACCGGCTTGCTTCACAATTATACGGGTGCGTTGGGCTCATGCACAAAAAAACGGTGCGCGAAATGCCTTGTTGTTTCGTCGTTGATGACCCTACGAATGCATACTTGAAATATAGGTGCTTTCAGTTCTAACAAAATCACACTGGATGTACCGTGGAATGGCAGCAGGTTCATCAGTCACCAGTTAAAGAATTACCAGTGATTTTTAAGCGTGAGTGTGAGGGGGGGATGCGTGTGTGTGGGTGCGTGTATATGCGGGTGCGTGAACTTTATTGAGCATTCTACCAATTCTGGTTATAGCTTGCATAGGCTCTACAATGGTCCTAACTTCTCGTGTTGTGAGCGTTCAATATATCGTTAGACTGTCCTCTAACAACATTGAGTGTCGTGCTTGTTTCTTGCGCTGGTTGATTGTAAACCCTCCCTGTCACAGTAAAACAATATTTCTGCCGCATATAGTGATATTAGACGCAGAAGCCACAGTATTACTGAACACTGTCGCCTTTATAAATTGCTTATAGCAACTCGGGCTGATTTAGCACAAAGCAGCGGAATCGAAAAAGTCGTTTAAAATAGGCTACTTGACGCAAATTAACTCAAATCAAAGTTTATTTACATCTTGAAAGATGCGGGCAAGCTTGGGCAAAAAGTGAAACAATTCGCTTTACGAAAGCCCAGGCCCTCATGTACAAGGCACACAGTAGAGAACACAAGCGTGTACAAATACTTTTTAAAAGCCAATAATTCGCGATAAACACATGAAAGTCAAAATATCGAGAATATTTTTATAAAAACTAGTTTAAGTACTGTCACTAAAAATTCAAGCCAACGCGGTGAATAGAGAAACAAAAACAAGCGATAAGAAGTTATAGTGACAATTGAAATTATTGTATGCATAATGTTTATTCTCAAAATGCACAGAATATGTATGAATGTAAATAAGCACTACGACGCAATCGTAATGCAAAATAGTTCTCCATTAGTGAATGAAAATATAGCATTCTTCAGTACAGTTTTTATTGTTGCATAAGACGACTTACGAAAGTGCTCTTTGATGACCCTTTTAGTGCATTTTTCAATTTTTATTTCGCTACTCAGCAGATTGTGGAGTAAGTGAGGCAAACTATACCGTAACAACTGTTTTTCATATTCAGTTCCTCAAAAGAGAATGGCCCAAGTGTCTTGTTTTGACTGAGAACAAAACAAAATACTTCTACCTAGATTTGTGAGATCATGTCAATTTTTTACCAGAAGCTTTGTATTTTCAGGCTAATTTCAACTCAAACAAATTTTGTGTCTGCACGACGTTGAAACGAACAAATGCCTTGTGTGCACAAAATATGCAACGTTTGCCATAGAACGAAGAGCCCATTTTCAAACATAAATATTTTATGGTTGTTTATTTGTGTGGAATTTCCTCACATTGAAGATCATTAAATATTATGAGACAAGCTCAGCGTATTAGAGAGCATTAGTTTTATCAATACAGGAGGAATGTGTCAAAATTTCACTATTATTAAACTATGGAACTCTTGGCTATGCAACGCGAGAGCTCTGTGCAGACACGCAGTTTTATTTGATTTTGTACGTGAGAGTGCCTCAGTGTTCAAAAAATAAACTTGGGGAGCCCTGACCAATATTTTTTACAATATGGTAGTTAAATTGCACTTGACCTGGTCGCGTAGAAGTTCACTATGTCTCGTACAGCTGCGTTTTTTAGCTTTTCATTTATTATAAGATATTATTCTAGTCTCTCATATACTTTGGTAGAGTACAGATATCAGGCGCTCCTTCCTTCAATACCGCCGTCACCATTTCCATTGCCATCTACGGTGCTTGCATACCTGAGAGGCATTGAGGTGACTGAAAAACATATAATAAATAAAGTTAGAAAAATCCTCAAAATATATTGGGATATGAGCTTGATGCACTCTGCGTCGACTTCTAGTGTTGTTGCTTCAACCTTACTTGCAAAAAGACTCTATACAGGCATCATTTGGTGTAAGTGTTCGCTTAAGCCTACGTATTTTAGGGTTGTGTATGAGCAGAATCACAAGAAAGGTTAAAATTCCGAGCACTCATCACGCCACGTGATGGCGCAATGAGTGTGTTCTTCAGTGTTTTTCACCTACTCAATAAGCTGACCAATAATTCCTTACGTGATCTTCCACGCGCAGCATCAACAAAGTCCACACAATATTTAACAGATGGTTGGCGGGCCCCGCGCTTATTCGTAGAAAGAAGAACCTTAGCGCATCGGGAACTGTCGTATACCACAAGCATCTTGATTTATGGCGAATGCGATACCTTGAAGGAAGCCTAAATTTCAAAGACAGCTCCCCTTGCTGAAACATGCAGCTGCATTGAAAATTTGCAAGAGAGTATGTCACGTGCATCGGTGTACCTTTTTAAAATTATTTCTTTGCGTACTTCAAAGCAGGAATTTGCTCTGTGTTTCTGTTGGTCAGTGTGTCACATGTCTCAACGCACACTACTGCACGACTCGGCAAAAGTTTCAGTACCGCCGAAACACCCAGCCAGCCTGACATGCCTGCTGCATTAATACTTGTGAAGATTGTCTATGAAAAAGCAAGTATCACGCATTTTTGAGGTAAACACATGGACTTGAGTATTAGGCATGTGTAATTTACATTTCTAATGCAGATATACATAATTATGAAGACATCTGTGGTTATTACGCTTCACTAATAATGCGACGCTATAAATAAAAAGAGGTTGTATCCTAAGCTTTACTGAAGCGACATGGTTGTGCAACCTACCGGAGGCCTGAATTCTAGAAAACTTCCAATTCTAGAAGTAATTGCCAGATTGTGTCCATATCTAACGGAACGCCTCCTCCCCAATCTTCTCACACACAACGTAAAATGAACTAGCTATTATCTCTCTCCAGAAAGAAGACTGTATTCTTTTGGTGACTTGTGCCACCGTATCACGCAGATAAGACTGCAATTTTTATGGTTTTTGAAACATTCTTAAAGAGGTCTGTTTATTATATTTACTGCAAGGCATAGTGTCGTGTTCATTGGCCGTTACTTTATTGTTGTTTATCATCGAAATAGCACTCAATCTTCGAACACAATAAATATTGTACTGTTAATTTGGAAAAGGTCAATTCCAAGTTGGAATAGGTCAACAGCCATCTCAGGGCCTTAGGGGAGACCGAGGTTGGATATGATAATGCGCGATAAATGCGTCAAGCAGAAAAAAATGTATCGTATCTGCATGTTAGTCTGCAAATGTCGTTGAAACATGATGGTCTTGCGTCTGGAGAGAGTGAACAAAACGTACATTTGATGTTTTGTGTAATAAAATCGGTGAATGGTATTCTGGAGGCGCTGCGTTAGAGTGCCTCGAGCCTGCTACGGAGGCGAACGAGTGCATCAAATCACGTCACACGATAGACATGAGCGCTATCTGGCAGTTATTTGGAAAACGAAGCGCGAGGCTATGAGACAGGAGTGCGCGCCCATCTCAGAGGTCATAAGGTGTGTTACGCAAGGTGACGGGTAGGTTAGACTACTGTGTCCTCTTAGCACGGCGTTAGAAACTCTTGTCTTTTCGTGCAAGCGTTGCATGGTCAGCGCAGTGGGATAAATGCTACGGTGCCTAAAATTACCTATATATGTCTTTTCTAGTAAAAGACGCACACACAGAATGTATAGGTGTTCTTATGGTGCCTCAGATATGTCCAATAGTTGCTTTTTAACTGACAATTGTGCAAGCATTAACGGGGGAGCTTGAGCAACGCTGGTGTGTGCTGCGGATGGGGTCCGCCGTTAGGAGTATCGCTTTGTGCTGTTTAGAGTACCCGGTAACGTTAAGGGTGCACAAACAGACAAACTTACAACCAGACAACAGACCAACATTTTCGCGTCGAAGGACCCCAAGAAAGACTGTCGTCATTAAATTAAAACGCATTTACTGCATAGCGCCGGAAATCTATTGTTTTACAGAGGAAGCTGTAATGAGATCGCAATCAGGGTCACGCGCAGTTTTCCGACACCTACGCTGCAGTTGCCGCCCCACCGCAGTGGTTTAATGGTTAGGGTACTTGGCTGCTGACCCGCAGGTTGCGGGATTGAATCCCGGCGGCGGCGGCTGCATTTCCGTTGGAGACCCGCGTGCTCAGATGTGTTAGGCCCACGTGCTCAGATTTTGGTGCACGTTAAATCATATCGTGGTTTTGGGTCCTTAATCCTCGCATATCAATAAATCAATTCACCGCAGCCGCTGGTATCCATAACCACATCGTGCGAAATTAGAAGAAAGATCTACCGTCAAAGACACAGTGGTGCTCGAATACCGGGTCTGCTGGGTGCCAGCCTAGCATTCTACCACTGAGCACGCCGGTGCTTTTGACTTGATCAAAAGCACCGCACTAAAGACACAGTGAGGCTCGCACCCGAGCCCACTGGGAGCCAGCCTTGTACTCTACCACTGAGCTGAACTTTTACTTGTTACTGGTTGGCCAAATTGCCTTAGGCAGGCTTGGTGTCGGGACAGCCATCGCGTAAATACGACTTACAATGCGATTTAAAACAGCGAAAGAACAACCCGTCATCGCACAATGCGAAAAATATAATGAGGAGACCGTCCGATGCTCCAGCCTAATGCAAAACTTTGTTCTTGTTTACCTTCTAACTGTGGCACAGACCCACTTCAGCCATATATCTTCATCAGCAAACAACTGGCACGAAATTTTTTGCAAGTGTTTAACGGATACCACGTTTCTCAGAACAATGACAAAAAAAAAGAGCATAGCAAATACCGGCCTACAACCCAAAAAGTTTATTAATAATGCCCAATTGGATATCAAGCTAGCGTGCTTGCAGTAGTAACAGAACGAGTGTTTTAAAAAGGCTATGAAAGGGCGCCCTTGTACCTTTGCTGTGACTGTGCTGTGCCTTCCGCGCAGGCCTGGCGTTTTTTTGTGTGTGTGTGTGTGTAATGCTTAATGTTGGCACTAGCAGCTGTCCAGCTGTCGAAAAATTAGCAAGTGTTACACTACAGAAAAGCTCTTCAGTAGAGGGCTTTTACTCGATCACGAATTCTTCGCTTTGAGTGAAAAAATTGCCAATAGTTGTAGAATGAAAGCATTTAGTGAGCGGCCATTTTCTTTAAGGGCTACTTGTCGTTCTCAAAGTTATGCCTTCAGATGCCACGCTTTTTAATTCGCGTGAGGAAGTACTCGTACAAATAATGCCACCCCCAGGACTAGCCATGTAAGAGTGGCACGAGTCATCTTTGAAAGACAAACTTGGAAGCTACTGTTAATAAGCGCCCACACCGTTGCTTTGACCACTGCTTACAGGTAGGGGTGTTAGAACTTGTGTCGCCATAATTTTACACTGTGACCATTGTGAGCTAAATCAGGCTGAATTTCAAGACAACCACACAAACTTATGTGATGTAAAGTTAGGTAAATGTCAAGATATGTTTAGTAAGCTGAGGCTTACGAAAGTTAAATGAAAATGCTGACAGTGTTTCTATGTCACCATAATGCCAAGAATATTTACTCATCCAGGTGCACTATTGTAGATTCATTTTCACAGTTACGCGCAGTTTCCGTGTTCTGAACGGCTCTATGACTCCAAGAAGAGGCTTCGGATTTGATGATTATGACACAACCCAGTGGCGGTTCCGGACTGGAGGAATCTAACATTACGACCAGCGGTGCTTCTGATTGGATGTTGGTGACGTAAAAGTCTACACGGTGTCCATAAAAATACTAAGTGACGCGTTGCCAGCAGGTGACCTATGCGTCAGAGAGCAGCCGACATATGCGTCAGGAAGAAGACACCTCTGCTCTTCAAGTCCCCAAGCTGTCAACCCCAGTGCCGAATTCATAACGCCTCTGTTTCTAAGCTGTACATAACCCTCACCCTAACTCACCGTCGTCTTGTCCGCTCCTCTATGAGCTCTGCGCAGAAGCAGTCGCGAGATGAATACCGTACGCTACCAAACGGCTAGTGACTTTGGCGACGAGTTTCGGAGCAGTGGCGCCTTCGGGTTCGTGTTGGTGTCGCGCCTCATAATGGTGTATGGCAGCTGCAAATTGGGCCGGTGTCCGCGACATAGATGTGGTGAGTTACTGATGTTTTCGCCTCAGTTTACAAGACTACTCTAGCAGACGTTATAGTAGTTTATAAAACGGCTGTGTGAAGCATTCGAGTGAGCTTTGATTGTTACAAGCCAAGTCGGAGTGCTTGCTTTAAAACCAAAGTTATTGCAGAGGGTGTCAACAAGGCAGTGTTGGATATTACTTAAACGTCTTGCTAGTCGACTCATAGCGGGTGCGGCAAGTTGATTTTTAAAGGGAGCAGACAGCAAGAGGCTTGTGTGAATTCTGGAGACTCCTTAGGGGAAGGATCTCATCGAAGTTTGTGATGAACTTGGCCTTGTTTTGGGTCGTCCGAAACAAAGCAAGCAACCTTTGAAGCCATAAGGGATACAGGAGTGACGACGCACGAAGTCGATGAGGCCTGGGCGAATATTAAAGCACGCCGCGAGGAGGCAGGAAACGAGAAGTTTGTGAACGCGAAAAAGCTGAAAAGCGAGAACGCCATGAGGAGGCCGCGAGACAGGAGCGCCTCGAGTTGAATCGAATAGAATTGGGAATCCTACACTGTTCGCCGGCGCATAGCGTAGCTTCTTCGACAGTTCAGGTCACCAGCATCGAATTCGGCACTAACTGCTACCATTCGTAATCGGTGAGGACTTGGCGAAGTATCTCGTCCAGTTTGAACACGTCTGTGAGTGAAATGCCTAGGAGCAGTCTGTTTGGGCGCAGAACCTTTTAGATCTTCTTACCGGCAAAGTGTCCGACGTGATAACGTGCTTGTAGAGGGAAGCGTTTGCGAGTTATGATGAAGTTAAGAATGTGCTTTTGAGACTGTATAAGTGGTCACCCTAGGCTTTCCGGCAAAGGTTCCGGTATGCTAAAAATGGAAATAAGTCTCTCGTTACTTCGCGTTTTCTCTTAAAGCCCAATTAATTGAATGGCTCAAAGGTAAAGGTGTTCATGAAAATCACGATAAAGTTGTAGAATGCATTGCATTGGAGCAATTCTACCACTGCATCGAAGAGCATGCAAAGCTTTGGCTGCAGAACAAACTTGGTCAAGTACAGATAGACAAGGCAGCAGAGTTAGCTGAGGAGTAATATACTCGCCGAAACTTCCATAGCAGGGCAGTGCGAGTTGAAAAGAATGAAAAGAAAGAGGGATTTTCAAAGAAGCATGATTGATGGAAAGGCACTCCGCACCGTAATTTCAGGGAGGACCCGTCTCTTACGAAGGACACTGTAGGGAATGGCAAACGGAAGCGGAGAAATAGAGTGAGGTTCCTAAACAACGCACTGATACCACACGGGCGTTTGGAATCACGGAAGCCGCTAATTTGCTACAACTGCAAAAAGAAGGGCACATCACGTTAAACTGTAAGCAAAAGTTTGCTTGCGCAACAATCCGAGAATCGGGAAAGAACATATGGTTGTTAGAGCCGTACCTCCAAGAAATTAGTGTGAATGGGAAAGCGTGTCGAGAACTTCGAGACTATGTGGCGACCTTGTACGTTGTCCATCTTTCGTTGGTGTCTCCAGAAGACTGTACAAGAGAATGCGCGTGGAGCAGGCAAGTCGCCGAGCAGCAGATTGCTTGCTTACCAATCGCTACTGTTGTCAATAAAGGCCCGTTCGGTAAGGTTCGCACCGAAGCGGCTGTGTCTGCATCGCTTCCCGATCGTTTTCCTTATCTTTATTTTTTCAATAACTCCGAGCAGCTCCTCAAAAAGCAGGGTAAATCATTCTTCTTCAACTTAGCGTAAATGGCCCTCACGCGATCGCTAGCGCGGCAGCTTTTGCAAGAACTTGCTCTCGTTCAGTGTAGTGAAACACCACCTGCTAAAGAGGCTGATCTATGTGACCTTGGCGGCGAGGCGATGATGCCTCCGACATGTATTTCTCCGGATGAGTCACTCGAGCTGCCCTTCGCGGAAGCCATCTATGTCGGTGGAGGAGACGACATGACGCCATTGGGAGAAAGCGAGAGTGGTGCAATGCTCTCTCCTGTAGCGGAAACTGGAGGTGAGCAGTCGGGGGTTGATTGACTAATGCTCGTTCGAGAGCAGCGTGAGAGCCTCTTGACTAAAGCGCTAATGGAAAGTGTAAACTTGGAAAAAAAGAATAAGAATGTTTCTTTTATGAGAAGGCAGGGCTTCTGTATCGGAGCTACACAAATGTGCGAGGTCGCAAGTATGAGCAGCTCTTGGTCCCACAAAAGTATCCTGGCCAACTATTGGAACTGACGCATGAAAATGCGTGTGCAGGGCATCTCGGCATAAAAAGGACAAAAGCTAGAGTTTCCATAGAGATTTATTGACCGAAATTCTGGAAGGATATTGAAGACTTTGTACGCTCATGCGACACTTGTGAGAGATTCAGGAAATCCACGGACAAGTAGAAGGCACCCTTGAAGCTTGTGCCAATTATCAAAGAACCTTTTCGGTGCCTAGTAATTGATATCGTCGGGCCATCACCAGAATCAAGGCAAGGTTGTCGCTGCATCCTGACGGTCCTCTGGCAAGCGACAAAATTTCCAAAAGCAATACACTTTAAAGAGCTCAATTTCTCTGATGTCGTGGAGGCACTGCAATCAATATTTGCACGTGTCGAATTTTCTTCTGAAATCCATTGCAACAACGGTAGAGTCTTTACCAGCTGTCTTACCTCTACTTTTTTGAATAAATATGGAATAAAAGTAGTGCACAGCTTTATTCATCACTCGCAATCAAATCTGGTAAAGCGTATGGATTTCATTCTGAAACTCATACTGAGAGCTCTTTGTTACGAGCACAAATGCGACTGTAAAGCGTGTACTCCTCCGGCTATGTTCGCTGTGAGATCGGCTTCTCATGAGAGCACTGGTTTCAACCGTGCAGAGCTTGTGTATAGCAGGAGTTTGAGAACACCATTGCGAATGCTACGTGAGTCGTGGGAGGGATTCGATGAGGACCGATTGTACTTGCGCATGTTTTAGACCCCATTCAGAGGCTTATAAAAACGAATGATCTTGTAGGAAGTCGCATAAAAGCTGCCCAAGTGATGTCCAAGGAGTACTACGACAAATCGGCGAAGAAACGCACCTTTCAAATAGGTAGTCAGGTAATGCTGCTGCTGCTGTTCAAAAAAAACAAGCTTGAGTTTCATTTGGAAGGGCTCACCAAAATAATATTGAAGGTTTCTGATACCAATAACGAAGTGAAATTAGGAAGGCAGTCGAACAAAATTTACCACAGTAACTTGAAAAAACCATACGTTCAACTTCAGGTGGTCGTAAACCTGCTTTCGAATGCTTCAGAGGAAGTGGGAGCAGAAAGTTTGACCTCTAGTGATGTAATTGAAAGGGGATCGGAGGTAGTCATGGCGAAGTTGAACCTAAAGCCTAGGTTAAGTGAAGTCCAGAAGGAGGACTCGAGAAGGATTGTTTCCGAATATAAGGACGTGTTTTTGGACCATCCCAGAAGCAAAACGGTGATTAAACACGATATCGAGCTAACTTATGAGGATCCAATCCGTGGCAAGCCGTATCGTTGTCATCCAATGAAAGCATGTTATGAAAGAGAAGATCGATAAAACGCTGTAGCTTGGAGCTGCTTTGTGCCAGGAAGACAGCGTTGGCAACGAAAGGCCAGTTTTGTATTTAAGTCAAAACTGAGCCCCTGGGAAGAGGCATACAGTACCTCTGAAAAAGAATGCACTTGCCCCGATTGGGTTGTTCAAAAGCTAGCCTGTTATGTCTGCGGTTCGAAGTTTGTGATAAAAAATAGACCATTGTCCTCTAACTTGGTTAAATAACATTTTGCCTAAAAGGTGCTGCTTACTGATGTGGAGCTTGATACTCCAACAGCACAACTTAGACGTTCGCTACAAAAAAGCAAAGCTAAACGCAAATGCAGGCTCATTAAGCCGTGCATTTTAGTTAGTACCTTCTCTACCTTTCCGTCTTTCGCTGGCGGGTCGGGGCGAAATTTTGTCTTCATCAAGGCCTCACCTGAGCGCTCTCATCCAGAGGGATCTCAAGGGGCCAACTTTATGTTGCATTTTATTTCATAACGTTGTTGTACATGTGAAAATTTGAGTTTATAGTCTTGAGTTTTAGGAGTCTTGAATCCTGCATGTGCCCCTTGATGTAGAGGGAACAAAACTCCGATAGACAAGTAGCTATATATATGTTGTACAATACCTTGCCTGGTGTTCTCTCGGGTGACCGAGGGCGCTTGCTTGTGTCATGTGTTGTCTGCTGTCAAAGCGTTCTTGACAACTTGCAGAATTATCAAGAAGTGCTGAGACCGAAAAACTTCAGAGAGATGAGCGAAGCTAGTCGACAAGTTGTGGCGACGAGCCAGTGAAGCTAGGGACCCTCCTTGAGAATGGGATGTGTTCACGGAACTGAGCCTGCAGCTACATCCTCCCCATAGCCCTGGGGGCAAATCTGGAGGGACCCAGCGAACGATCGCACACGGCATCTCAACCACGTGGATGCAGCTCGTCTTTCCGGCGCATTGTCTGGGGGAGAGGGTGCAGTTACGCCTGGCGGTGCACACCGAACGTAACTGCCTCTGCAAAGGCGATCTGTGTCAAGGCCACTCAGCAAGCTCGCCTGACGTCATCATCTCAACGAAGTCATACAAGTGTCGCCAGCCAGTCTGGTGAGCCTCAAGCCATGCGTGGCAACATCACTCGTACTTGGGTGCAAGCCAGCACAGCGGCTTCAGAATTGACAATAATGACGCAATTCAGTGGCGGGTCCTGACTGGAGGAATCCGGCATTACGGCCAGCGGCGCTTCTGATTGAACATTGGTGACGTAAAGGTCCACCCGGTACCTATAAAAATATCAAGTGGCGCATTGCCAGCAACTGACGTATGCGTCACGGAGAGGCCGACGTATGCACCAGGGAAAAGACATCCCAGCTTTTCGAGTCCCTAAGTTGTCGGCCTCAGTGCCGAATTTGTAACGCCGTGTAATGCTATATATATACCTCGCGTCAACTCAACGTCGTCTTGTCCGCCCGTCTATTAGCTCGGCTCAGAAGCAGTAACGAGCTGATAAACACAAGCTACTAAACGGCTAGTGACCTTGGCGGCGAGTTTCGGAGCAGTGGCGCCTTGGACTCCCTGTTAGCGTCGCGCCTTGTAACAGCGTTTACACAACATTTTTCAGCAGACGTGCCACATTTAGGTTGACCAGTGTGCGTAGTCGCTAAGCACATTGGCTAGGCAAACAAAGTTCAATAAATTCAACCATGACTTGACCAATAACCAATCAATAAATCAATCAATAAAATCTATCTTTGCACATATCTATCTTACCTCATGTTTATATGTCAATCTACCTACCTACATATCTATCTATGTATCTGGCTATCCAGCCATGGTCAAAGGTTGCAACACCGTAGCAGCAAAGACTGATTAGGTGCACGCCTATCAGTTGCACAGCTTTTTTTATAATTGCACCCCTACGGCAAGCCGCAGTAATCTAGGGCAAGTCACATTATATTATGTAGATCAGTTTGGCCTTTGTATTTTGAGAATAATAGTTAGGGCTCTCTGTAGTGGTACCAGAAGTAGAAGTACTAGCAGTTGTAGTTTTAGTTGTAGTACTAGTAGTAGTATAAACGACAACAATAGCGAAAAATACTCATCGCGGGCAGCACAAGGAGAGCATGGTAGGAACAAATGAATGTTCTATATGCCTCACTTCTCTTCCGCGGCTAGCAGAAGTTCCTTTCACTGGGCATCATAAAACTCTTACCCCACTTGGACCTGCAATGGGACTCGTGAGCTTGATGGCCACGAAGACTGAAAAGAGTACAGCGTGCCAATCTTGACACTTGACTTTCGGCACATAACCTATCGCAATGTGCTCTTTCCTGGCGAAATTGTTCCGCATTTCTTCAGTTTTTCGCATAAATATTTTCAGACCTACTTTTCTGCTTTCCGTGTTCAGTACTGTAATGCTAAGCTTAAATTTGTCCACTGAGTTACTCTTCGAGGGAACGCCATTAAGGCCTGTACAATCTTTTTGCGTTTAATTTTCATGCACTCCAATCACCCGTGACGTATCCGCTCAAGGTGACAACCACATAGAAGTAGCCGATTAATTCGCAACACAAGTACGCGCCACACGTGAGTTGACAGGAAAGGTCAAATTGAGAGTGTGACTACTGCGACACTGCGGACTGTTAGAAACCAACAATGTCAAATTTGAGTAAGACAGGAAGAAGTTAGGAGAAATTAGACGCCTGAAATAATGGTCATTAAGAGCACTAAGGCGGCCTAAGCTCGCAAGTTAAGAAGTTCAGTATGGTGGTGAACATACGTAATTGTCCAAGCGGAAGTTGTCGTACTTGTTATTACCAGTGCGATTGTCCACCATTCCCTTGTGACTATGTTCTGCACTTTCCGTCAGGTGGGCTCTGCTGGTAAGCTATAGAAACATCAGAACTAATATTCTTTGCCCCGGAACAAAAGACTGAGTTAGGTAGCGTATCGATCGAGCTAGTAAACAGTCATATTAGCAAGCACCAATGGAAAACGGTAACAGCCAAAGATTTTACGACGTCCCTTTGTCAATCTTTCTAGACTGACATTGTGTTTTGATTCGCTCGGCATCATAAATGAAGCACTTACCCTACTTGGAGTTGCAGGGAAGGTTGAGGGGGTTAATTGAGGTGCAGACTGAAAAAAATTGTATCGATACAATCTTCACTCAAGTGCACAGACGCGCATAACTTCCGCTGTAAGTGTATCACTAGTAGCAGTAGTGCTAATATGATTAGCACTATTATTAACAGTAGTATTACCATCATTTTAGCAACTACCGCCTATCATTCATATTTCATAAAAGACACAGTAGTATTGCAGAAGATATCTTGCCGCGAACTTCCCGTTTTTAATGGTTCATCCCTCAAGTATAAATTATAGAATCATTCATGTCATCACTGGAGGCTTAATCAGTACTACAGTGGCCTGTACTGGTGCACTGTAGCTTGAAGTTGATGTAATTTGATGACACATATAGCCTGACTAGATGATATCACCTTGAAGGTTTTGAATAGTGGCATCTGCTATGCCTGAAATGACCTCAATCATTCACCAAATTTCTGTGTTTTCACACATGAGTTTTGTTGCTAGTAATATTTCATCATCTGCAGCCGCTATATCTTGATTTTAGGCGTGGGTTTTTGAAAAGCCTTAAGAACAAATGTGATGGACATCAGCCTTAAACTAGCACTTTCTTTAAAACATTGAAATAATTGGATGTTGGTGCGCCAAGGGCCGCTCTCACGCCAAACGTATATGGGATGGCGAGTTCACCTGCAAGAACACTTAAGGTGGAAAATCTCGGCGCGAATCTGCCTATGTCATTAGTCTGTTGACAGCGTTCTCGAACAGATTCACAAGTTAACAATTGCGTCTTATAGGTTTAGAAACTCAGTGCGGAGGATGCATCTCTTGATCAGTACCTTACTGATGCGAAGTCTGCAGGACAAGGTGGCATGTTGATATAGATTCTTGTTTTGTCGATGTGAGAAAGTTGGATGTTTTGTGAAGCTCAGGAGCGCTTACTGCATGCGTGGTATGTATTTACTTGCATCAACACCATGCTGCGTAAAAATATGAATGGCTAAGCGGAAATCTTTTTATTTCGAAGATAGGGAATGGCAGACAACCCTTGTACATTGATTAAGAATAAGCAGCCTTTATATACGGAGCTTTTTACTTATCCGCATGTTTTCTTTAATCAACGTAATTGTTATTGATATGTCCAGCAGCAAGAAATCTGTTTTGTAACAAAAGAGCTCCTTGTCCTTTCTTCGAGAAAGAAACATGGGCGACCCAGCATCTAGCTGCAGTCCCTTTTGTGGGAACTTGCGACCAGGTCGTATGTTGTAAGCCGGCTTTCTGCTATATCGTATGGCGTGTTGAGTGTTAGCGAAAACTTAGGCTTCGGTATCACGAACGTATCAGGTGACACAGCTGCTGGAACAGTGGCTGTTATTCAAATATGGATACGTTCTTAAAGTGGTAAAAGAATAGAGCTAGTGGTGTGCCTGCTGCTGCAGCCTGATGCTGTTATCTTTGTTGCATCGGCTTGCTTCTCATTTTGAAGGGTGCGTTGGGCTCATGGATGGAAATACGGCACGCGAGATGCGTTGTGGCTTTTCCGGTGAGGATGCTATGAATGAATTCTTGAAATATGACTGTTTTCAATTCAAGCAAACTCACACTGTATGTACTGTGGAATGTGAGCAGGTTCAACAGTCACCGGTTAACGAATCACCGGTGATTGGTATGTGTGGGTGCGCGCGCCGGTGCGTGCATATGCGAACGCGCTAGCTTTATTGGGTAATCTAGCATTATTGGTTTCAGCTTGAGTAGGCTCTTGAATGGTCCTAACTACTCATGTTCCACGCGAATTCAATATCTTGTTTGAACGACCTCAAACAACATTGAGTCGCGCATTTGTTCCCTGCGCTAGTTTTCTCTTTAGAAAAGTTGAGGCATCCAAGTACAAGGTATACCGTCGAGAACACTAGCATGTACAAAAACTGTTTCAAAGCGAATATTTTGCGTTACACACATGAAAGTAAAATTATCAGAAATGTTTTCATGGAAAGTACTTGAAGTACTCTCGCTAAAAATTCAAACCAACGTGGTAAATACACAAAAAGCAAAAAGAAAGTATTGTGCCAATTGAAACCATTGTTTATAATATATTTACAATAATATGCAGAGAATTTGTATAACAGTAATTAAGTACTGCGAGGCAATCGTCAATCTACTTTACGTGCCACTGATTATTGCAATTGTAACATTGTTCAGGTGAGTGTTTATTCTTGCATGAGAAGACCTAACAAAGTGTTCCTTTATATCCTTTAGATGAATTTTTTATATTTCTCTTTCGCTACTCAACAGATTGTTGAGTAAGGGAGGCAAACCATACCGTAACATCTGTCTTCCATATTCAGTTCGGCGAAAGAAAGTGGTCCAGACGCCTTGGTTTCATAGAGAACAAAAAAGGACATTTACACTTAGATTGACAAGATTTATGAAATCATGTTGATTTTTTTACCAGAAGCATTGTAGTTTAAAGGTAATTTCAAGAGAAGCAAATTATGTATGGGCAAAACTTGGAAACGAACGAAGAAATTTTTTGTACAACGTTTTCCATGGGCAATATACAACGTTTCTCATGGGACGAAGAGCTCTTGTTTGAAAAAAATAATATTTTATGGTTGTTTCATTGTGTAGAATTTCACCAAACCAAAAGAACAGTAAATAATATGAGACAAAACATGCGCGTTCTAGAGCATTAGTAATATCGATACAGGAAGAAAGTGTCGAAATTCCGATTTTTCAATATAAAGAACCATGGGCCATACAACGTGAGAGCTGTGTGAAGACAGGCAGTTATTTCGCTTTTGTTCAAGACAGCACCTCAGTGTTCATTAAATAAACTTGCGGAGGCCTGAATAAGCTTTCTTAGATTATTGTAAACAAATTGCACCTGCCCTTGCCGCGTAATGTTTCGCTATGTCAGCAACAGCTGCGTATTTTTAGCTTTTCCTTTAATTTTAAATTTTCATCGTAGTTTCTCATCTACTTTGGTACAACGCAGGTATCAGGCACTTCTTCTTTCACTGGCGCCATCACCATTGCCATTGCCATCTACCGTGCTTGCTACCTGAGAGGCATCAAATTGACTGATAAAAGGGTATAATAAATAAAAGTGGAGAAAATACCTACAATTTTTCAGAGATATGAGCCCGACATCCTGTGCGTCGACGTCGAGTGATATACGTCTTATATATGCTGGTGCTTCAAACTTACCTGCAAAAATACTCTATGCAGGCATCATATGGGGTAAGGATTTGCATTAACCTATATAATTTAGGGTGTTATAAGAGCAAAATAACAAGAAATATTAAAATACTTAGCAGTGATGATGCCGTGTAATGGCGTTACGTGTGTCCTTCAGTGTTTCTCACCCTGCTCAATAAGGCTGACCCATCATTCTTCCCATGATCAGCTCCATGCAGCATTAACAAAGTCCACAATATATTTTACAGATGTGTGGCGCATCCCGCACTTATACTTGAAAGAACATTGGCAAGTTGGGTGCTGTCGTAAACCACAAGCATCTTTATTTATGGCGTATGCGATACCTTGAAGAAAGCCTAGATTTCAAAGACAGCCGTCGTTGCCGAAACTTGAAGCTGCACTCAGAATTTTCATGAGAATATGTCATGTGCGTCGGTGTGATTTATAAAGACCTTTCTTTGCGTACTTCAAAGCCGGAATTTCGGTCTGTGCTTCTGTAGGTCAGTGTATCACACGACCCGGCAAAATTTCAGCACTGCCGCAGCACCCAGCCATCCTGATATGCTTGCTGCGTTCGTACTTGTTAAGGTTGTCAATGAAAAAGCAAGTATCACGGATATTTGAGGTAAACTTATGTACGCGTGTATCAGCGTGTGTTAAATTATATCTCAAATGCAGATAATCGTAATTCTGAAGACAGCGATGTGTATTACGCTGCACTAAAACAATGCGACGCTACAAACAAAAAGAGGTTGTGTCCTAAGCTTTACTAAAGCGACATGGTTGTGCCACCAACCAGTGACCTGAATTCTAGAAAACTTCCATTTCTAGATAAAACAAAAAATGAACTTGTTATTCTCTTTCTCTCCAGAAAGAAGGCCTTCTTTTTTTGACAACATAGGTCACTGAAGCTAGCAGATCTGCGTGCAATTTTTTATATGTTTTCTTTTTGAAACATTCCTAAAGCGGTCTTTGTCTATTTGTCAAGTTCATTGACCGTTACTTATTTGTTGTTTTATGATCAAAATTACACGCAATTGCCTAACACAATAAATATTGTATTTTTAATTTCGCCGTCCTCTGATCTCATGTTGTAAGTACGGTCTCAAATACATGCGACAGAAAAATTATGTAGCACCACAAATGAAGACGTTGTCTGGCTGAGGATGAAATACTTGCCCAACTTGGAATAGGTAGACAGCTGGCTTCGGAACTTATGGCAGACCCAGGCTTAAAATGATATAGCGTGACAAATACGTCAAGCTGAGAAACAAAGCACACTCTACTGCATAGCACTGAAAATATATTATTTTACCGCGAAAACTATCATGAGATCACAACCAGGGTCACGCGCAGTTGTCCGATGCCTCCGCTGCAGCCTCCTCCCCACCGTAATGGTATAGGGGTTAAGGTACTCGGCTGCTAACCTGCAGTTCATAGGATCAAAACCCGGCTGCGGCAGCTGCATTTCCGATGGAGGCGGAAATGCTGTAGGCCAGTGATTTGAATTTGGGTGTACGTGAAGTCGTATGGTAATTTTGGGGCGTTAATTCCCACATATCAATCAATCAATCCGCCACAGCCTCCTTTTCGTAACCACATCGCACGAAATTAGAAGAAAGACCTACTGCCAAAGACACAGGAGGCCTCGAAACCCGGGTCTGCTGGGTGCTAGCCCAGAATTCTACCACTGAGCTACACCGGTGCTTGTTACTTGTTGGAAAACATCGCACCAAAACACTTGTGAGGCTCGAAGCCGGTTCCGCTTGGTGCAAGCCCAGTATTTCACCACTGCGCTGAACTGGTACTTGCTACCTCTCGCCAATATGCCCTAGGCAGGCTTGATGTCTGGACAGCAATCACGTTATTAAGACCTATTTAGCGTTTTAAAACAGCAAAAAAAACAACCAGTTATAGCACAATGCGAAAAATGTAACGAGGGGACCATCCAATGCTCTAACCCGTTACAAAAGCTTGTTCCTGATTACCTATTAACTGTGGCACATACCGACTTCAGCCATATATCCTCATTGTCATCATCCGCTGCATGAACGATTGGAACACATTTCTTTGCAAGTTTTTAACGGATAGCACGTTTCTCAGAAGAATGACAGAAAATAGCATAGCAAATGCCGTCCTACAACCCAAAAGTTTATTATTAATGCCCATGTGGATATCAAGCTAGCAGCTTGCAGTAGTTAACGAACGAGTGTTTCAAAATGGCTATGAAAGGGCGCTCTTGTAGCTTTTGCTGTGACTGTGCTCTGCCATCCGCAAAGACCTGGCGTTTTTTTGTGTGTAATGCCTAATATTGGCACTAGCAACTGTCCAGCTGTTGAAAATGTAGCGAGAGTTACGTTGCACAGAAGTTGTTCAGTAGGGGGCTTTTACTCGACCGCAGATTGTTTGTGTTGAGTGAAAAATTGCCAACAGTTGTACGCTAAAAGTGTTTAGTAAGCGGCCATTTTCCGTAAGGGCTACTTGTCGTCCTCAATGTAACTTCTCTAAATGTCACCTTCTTGGATTCACGCGAGGATGCACTCTGACAACGAACTCCGCCCTCAGAACTAAGCATGTAATAGTGGCGCCAGTCATCTTTGGAAGCCGCGCTTGGAAGCGGCTCTTATTACACGCCCCCTTCGTCACTTAGACCACAGCTTACAGGTAGTGGTGTTATAAATTGTGTCGTCATAATTTTACACTGTAACTGATGTGAGGTGTTTCAGGCTGAATTTTAAGACAACCACAAAAGTTTATGAGACGTAAAGTGAAGTAATTTTCAGGACATGTTTAGTAAGGTGGGACTTATGAGAACAAAATGAGAATGATGACGATGTTTTGATGTCACCATGATGTCAAAAAAATTACCTATCTAGGCACACTATTGAAGACTGATGATCACAGTTACGCGCAGTTTTCATAATCTCGACGCTTCCATGATTTCACAAAGGGGTCCGATGACATTGCGGACGAGCTGCTTGGTGAAGATGAGGTGCTAAACCTGGCTCACTACGCATTTGTTAAGAGAGTGCCATTTCTGTGTGCTACAGTGGCGTGGTAATTCCAAAGTTATCCAGAATGGTTCGCATAGTTGTCGTGATACAAAGTCGCCTCCGCATTGACCAGTTGAGCCTCTACAAACTCTTCTATGCATTGTGAAGTTGGCAACAGGACAATGCGCTTACTTCTAAATTAATGTTCATAAACGGAAGCTGAGGCAGTCATTCTACCATCATGTTTAAATTTGAGTGAAGCGCACTGAAAAACATTGTCGAAGAAATGTAGATAGGAGGGCGCTAAACCGAAATTTTTGAACAGCCACGGCACATTCATGTTGAAGAGTTTGCGTATATATAAATATATATATATGTATATATATTGTTACGTCAACGAGAGGGGTTTATTTAGAGCCGACTTAACGGTCGAATCGACGATATACAGCAGTGAACGCGCAGCAACGAGCTCTTGCAACCAACCGAACGTCCTCTTCTGCCACCACCATGTTCCCCGCTACACAGGTGCACACACCTAAATTACACATGTGGTAACATTTCTCTCCGCGAAGACGAAGCCCACTGGGCGAGTCAAACAGTCTCTCGAGGAATAAAGCGCTTCAAACGTGCAACATAGACAAGTTCGGTTTTTGCAGAACGTCGGCCGTTTGAATGGAGACGCGCTATGCGGTAAACTAAATCACTGATACGGTCTACAACAAGATAAGGCCCCGCGTAGTGCGCTAGCAGTTTCTCGCTCAAGCCGCGTTTTCTAGTTGGTGTCCACAGCAACACTAGGTCGCCACGATTGTACGTCACGTGTCGGCGTCGGCGGTAAAAATGTGCCATCGAGCGGTCTTGCGAAGCAAGAGTGCGCAAATAAGCAAGGCGTCTAGCTTCTTCGGCCCGACAGATGATCTCGGATATGCAGGGATCATGGTGGTCCGAACACGGAAAGATGGTATTCATGGTATGACGAGGTGGTCGAGCATATAGAAGAAAGGACTGTAGCCGGTAGTTTCATGCTGAGCGGTGTTGAATGCATATATGATAAAGGGTAGAATACTGTCCCAGTCCTTGTGATCTGATGCAAGATACATAGACAGCATTTTTGAGAGAGTTCTGTTCGTTCGTTCAGTTATACCGTTCGTTTGGGGATGATATGGCGTAGAGTGCCGAAACCTTGAAGCGCAGACACGAAGCATCTCTTCAGTCACGTCTGCTGTGAATTGTCGGCCACGGTCACTGATTACAATTTTGGGAGGTCCATGTCGAAGAATTACAAAACGTAGCATGAAGGGAGACACATCGGCTGCAGTTGCCAATGGTATGGCAGCTGTCTCGCAGTACCGTGTTAAATGGTCGGTGCAAACGACTATCTAGCGATTTCCATCAGAAGACCGGTGAAAGGGTCCAAGGAGTTCAATCCCGACTTGCTCGAATGGAGTTCTGAAGGGCGGCACCGGATGTAATCGCCCTAAAGGAGCACTTGTTGGGCGCTCATGACGTTGGCACTCGTTACAGCTTGACGCGTATTGTTCCGTCGTCTGGCGCATTTTGGGCCAGTAGAATCTTTCTTGAAGACGGCAAAGAGTTTTCGCTGGGCCTAGATGAGCGGATGTTGGGTCATCGTGCATAGCCTGCAAGACATAAACGCGAAGACTCTTCGGAACCACCATAAGATATCGTGAGCCGGTGCTGGTGTAGTTCTTTTTGTACACTAGCCTGTCTCAGATGCAGAAGCGCGTAGGCGATGATTTAGGTTTGGTAGCCAGAAGCTGTTGTATGGTGCTGTTCTTTTGTTGCTGATCCTTAAAGGTGTTGTTATCGGGAAATGGTTGGCCGAGTGATGCAATGTAGGTATCGAAGGTGTCCGCGTCACATTCCGTCGTTGGAAGCGGTCGTCGCGAAAGACAATCTGCGTCAGCATGACGTCGGCTGCTTTTATAGGAAACCGTGAAGTCATATTCTTGTAGACGAAGTGCCCAGCGCGCCAGGCGACCAGATGGGTCACGCAGATTGACCAACCAGCAGAGAGTATGATGGTCTGTCACGACGGTAAAGGACCATCCGTACAGGTAGGACCGGAAGCGCTGCACTGTGAAGACTACTGCAAGGCATTCTTGCTTTGTGACAGTGTAGTTACGCTCGGACGTGCTGAGCGAGCGACTTGCATACGCTACGACGTGTTCTTGATTATCCAAGCGTTGAATCAGGACAGCACCTACGCCAATGCCGCTGGTGTCTGTGTGAATCTCAGTGGGCACCAGATGATTGAAGTGTCGAAGAATCGGATGAGACGTCAAAAGAAACTTCAACTCTGAAAAATAAGACTCGCATTCCGGGGTCCAGTCAAACTGCGCACCTTTTTGAAGCAGACACGTGAGCGGATATGCGATATTGGCAAAGCCATGAATAAATCTGCGAAAGTATGAACAAAGCCCCAAAAAGCTGCGCAGTTCTTTCACCGAGTTTGGTTGCTTAAACGCCTCCACTGCGGCCGTCTTGGTGAGATCCGGTCGCATGCCTTCTTTGTTTACTAAGTGTCCAAGGACGAGTGTTTGGCGCACTCCAAAATGACATTTCTTTGAATTGAGCCCCAAGCGTGCTTTGCTCAGGCAGTCCAATACGAGGCCAAGGCGTGTGTTGTGCTCACAAAAGGTGCGCCCAAAAATTACAACGTCGTCCAAGTAACACATACACACTTCTCACTTCAATCCACGCAGAATGTTGTTCATAAATCGCTCAAAAGTTGCGGGCGCGTTGCAGAGTCTGAACGGCATCACATTGAATTCAAATAGTCCATCTTTTGTAACAAACGCCGTATTATCTTTGTCTTCGTCGTGCATTGGAATCTGCCAGTAGCTTGACCTCAGATCCACAGACGAAAAGTAAGAGGCCGATGATAGACAGTCGATAGGATCATTAATTCACGGGAGTGGGCATACGTCTTTTTTAGTGTTGGCTTTGAGATGGCGGTAGTCAACACAAAATCGCCGTGTCCCATCCTTCTTCTTCACTAAAACTACTGGAGCGGCCCACGCACTACATGATTCTTGAATTACATTTTATTTGAGCATCTCGCAAACCTGTTCATTGATCACTGCACCTTCCGAAGCCGATACACGATATGGTTTCTGTCGGAGAGGTCTGTGAGATGTCGTGTTGATTTGGTGCTTTATACGAGAAGCAGGGAATGACGGGTGAAACATGCCGAGCGAAATCAAAAATACCGGCGTGTTCGCGCAGAATACTCGCTAGTTTATTACGTTCCTTGGTGCTGAGTGACTTATCAATCATAGTCATAATGGTGGTGTCTCTGGCGTGGAGTTTATCGGAACGGGTCATATCCCGAAAATGTTGCTTTCTGCAAGGGTGGCAAGCAAGATAACTTGGTGTTTACGAATCTCTGCAAGCTTCAGACCCTCCTGCAGCACTGTAGGTTCATCATAGCAGTTGATCACCCATAAACCAGTATGCCCTTGCGCAACCGATAGCGTGCAGTAGGGTATTAAGACTGTCCTCTTTATGCAACTGAGATGCATGGGCTCAACAGTTGCGTCAAATGTTTTTCACTTGCAGGTGAACAGACAACAGGGACACATTTTGCAGACAACGGCGGCACAGTTGTGCACACAGACACGCAAAGAGCACTTTCTTGAGAGGCCGATTTTTCCATAAACCAACTGGGATATCATAATCTACTGTAATTTTTCCTGTGCGGCATTCGACTCATTCGCGACCGACCAGCGATATGGCCAATACCTTTGTCATGGTCCCGCCACCCAGAAGTGGGCAGCACCCGCTCAGCAAGCTCGTCACCGACCCTTCACAGCTGAGCGGTCTCAGCATTGGTTCGGCAAGCGTCCTGTACCAGTGTGCTACAACTGTGGCTTCAAAGGACACATTGCCAGGCATTGCAACTACCGGCCGCCACCAAGGTACGACCACTCACCGAGATTTAACCGTTCTGGCGTTACCCCGGCACCTCCACCACTCTGTTACGCCTACGAGAGGGGTTTGTTCAGAGCCGACGTAACGGTCGACTCGACGGTATACAGCAGTGAATGCGCAACAGCGAGCTCTTGCCACCAACCGAACGTCCTCTTCTTCTGCCACCACCATGTTCCCCGCTACACAGGTGCACACACCTGAATTACACATGTGGTAACATTATATTTATATATATATAATATATATATATATATATATATATATATTTATTTATTTATATATATATATATATATATATATATATATAATATATATATATATATATATATATATATATATATATATATATATATATATATATATATATATATATATATATATATATATATATGAGTCTATCTTTTTCTTTGTGTATTTGAATATCCAGCCATTTTGAAAGGTTTACAACACAGCAGCAGCAAGGACTGATTAGGTGCATGCCTATCAGCTGTGCTGCCTCTTTAGAATTGCACCTCTTGAACAAGCCGCGGTAATCTGGGGCAAGCCACACAATAATCTGTGGATCAGTTAAGCCATTGCTATTTTTATTTTGAGCATAAGAGTTAAGACTGTCTCTAATGGTATTAGCAGTACAAGAAGTAGCTGTAGTGGTAGTTTTTGTAGTAGTAGTAGTAGTAATAGTAATGAATAAACGATAACAAGAGCAAAAAATCAGCATCATTGGCAGCACAAGAAAAACATGGTACGACCAAATGAATGTTCAACATGCCTCACTGGTCTTTCGCGGCTGGCATCAAGTTGCTTTCCCTGGGCATCATGAAACACTTACCCCACTTGGACCAGCAATGGGACTTGCGGGATTTGGTGACCATGCAGACTGAAAATAACAAGGTATGGCAATCTTGATGCTTGTCCTAGCAGACATATTTCTCTACAACTTCCTTCACCTCTTAACTTATCCGAAAGTGCTCTTTACTTTCGAAACTGTTTCACATTACTTTTGTTGTTTTTTGCATATTATTTCCAGACCTAGTTGTCTGCTTTCGGTGTCCTGTTCTGTAATCCTAAGCTGAAATTCATCACCTGAGTTACTCAATAAGGCAATGTCATCAAGGCCTGTACCACGTTTCTGCGTTTATTTTCATGCACTCACACAACCCACGACTTATACGCTCAAAGCAACAATCACACCCAATTCGCAAGACAGGAGCGCGCCACTCCTCAATTGACAGGAAACGTCAAAGTGGGGGTGGGACTACTCCGACACTGCGGACACTTTGAAGCCAACATTGTCAACTTTGAGGCAGGAAGAAGTTAGGGGAGAATAGACGCCTGAGACGGACGGTCGTCAGGAGCACTAAGTCGTCCTCATCTCACGCATTCATTCATAATCTCACGCAATCGCATTGGTCTTGCTACCAGTGCGATTGTCAGCCATTGCCTTGTGAGTACGTAGGGGGACATTTGCTTGTAGGCTATAAAAATATCAGAAATAATAATTTTAACCTCAGTATAAAAGACATTTGCTTGTAGGCTATAAAAATATCAGAAATAATAATTTTAAGCCTCAGTATAAAAGACTGAATTACACAACGAATTGGTCAAGCTAGGAAATAGTCATATTAGCAAGAGCCAACAAAGACGGTACGAGCCAAAGAACTGTACGATGAGCTTGTGTTGATCTGCCTTGGCTGGCATTGTGTTTTGATTCGCTCGGCTTCATAAATGAAAGAACTTACCCCACTTGGATTAGCAGGAACGGTTGGGTGAGTTAATGTAGACGAAGACTGAAAAAAAGTGTAGCAATACAATCTTCACTCAAATGCACAGACGCTCATAACATCTGCTTTAGGTGTATTACCAGTAGCAGTAGTGCTAACATCATTATAACTTTATTAACAATAGGATTATCATATTTTGCCAAATACTGCCTATCATTCATATTTCACAAAAGGCAAATTCGTATTAGCAAAATATACCTCGCTGCCAACTTCCGTTCCGTATTGGTTCATCCCTCAAGTATAACCTATAGAAACATTCATGTCATTGCTGGAGGCCTAATCAGTTCTACAGTAGCCCTTACTGGTGCACTGTAGCTTGAAGGTAATGTACCCTAATGAAACTGAGAGCCTTGCCTTGATGACATCACTCTAAATGTTTTGAGTTACGGCCTCTGCCGTGTCTGAAATGATATCTATTATTCCCAATATTTCAGTCATTTCACACATGAAGTATGTTGCCAGTAATATTTCATCGTCTATAGCCACTAGTTCTTAATTTTAGGCGTGGTTTTCCGAACAACCTTAAGAACAAGTGTTATAAACATGAGCCTTGACCTAACATTCATATGAAACAAAGCAATAGTCGGGTGTTGCTGCGCTAAAGACCGCTCTGACGCCGAACTGATAAGGGATGGTCAGTTCCCCTGCAGGAACACAGAAAGAAGAAAATCCCGATGCGAATCTGTCTTTGCCACTAGTCTGTTGACAGCATTGTCGAATGAAATTATAAGTTGACGATCACGTATTATAAGTTTAGAAACTCAGCGTGGAGGATGCATCTCATAATTAGTGCCATACGAATGCGAAGCCCGCCGGACAAGTCGGCGTGTTGATAGGATTCTTGGTGGGCCGATGTGAGTTAGTGCTGATATGTTATTACATTGGAGTGCTATTATGCTATAACGTTATTATGTTGTTATTCTGCTATTATATTAGAGCTCAGGAACTTTCAGTGCATGCCTGGTATGTATGTACTTGCATCAACACAATGTCGCGTAAAAATTATGAATAGATAAGTGGAAATCTTTACATTTTGGAGGAAGGCTACGGGAGACAGCCCTCGTACATTGATGAAGAACAACGAGCCTCTTTGGTTGGGGCTTTTTACTTTCTGCACGTTTTCTATTAAATCAACGAAATTGTTATTGCTGTGTCCGACAGTAAAAACTCTGTTCTGTAACAAGCGATCTCCTCGTCCTTTGATTGAGGAATAAATATAGGCGACCCAGCACCTCGCTGCAGTCCCTTTAGTGGGAACTCGTGACCAGGTTGTACCTTTGGCGCCAGCTTTCTGCTACTTCTTATGGTGAATTATTGAAAGCAAGCGGTAACTTGAGCTTCGGTATCACGAACGTGTCAGGTGACACAGCTGTTGGCATAGTGGCTGTTATCGAATTATGGATAGGTCCATAATGTGGTAATAATGATGTTTAGAAAAATACTGGTGAACTATTTAGAGTTCTTGGCACTCTACTATGGGAGAGCACTAGGCCGTCCCGTGGAACTCCCACTAATACACAAGGGATGATTAGGTACCTCGTGTCTCCCCTAAGAACCGACAAGACTTTATGACGAAGTAAGCTTGATGCTGCAGCTTGATGTTGTTTTCTTCGTTGCATCGGCTCAAACAGCTATGTATGATTCCCGCAGGGGTTCCCTGTGCTGGTTGATTGTGACCCTTCTCGGTCACGTTACAACAATATAGCGGCCATGCATATTGTTACCAGATTGTTGACGCAAAGGCATCCGCATGAGTGAACACTCTCGCCTTTTTAAACAGCCTCTAGCAACTCGAACTGATTGAGCACAAAGCAGTAGAGTAAATAGGTCTAATATAACAGGCTACTGAACTCAAATAAAGTCAAACCAAATCAAGAGAGGATGCGGACAATCTTTGGAAAAAAGCGAAACAATTTGCTTTAGGAAAGTCCAAGCCCCTCTGTACAAGGCATACAGTCGAGAACACAAGTATGTACAAACACAGTTTCAACAGCAATAATTCGTGCTACACCCTTGTTCCTGCACGAGCTTGACATGCATCACCAATATCTCTGGTGTCTAACAGCACCTGCATGATACTCCTAATGAAGGCATCGCATGGTAGCGTGTTTAGTGTGAGCAAAAAATATTGTGTCATCAAAGAGAACAACAAGGCTACTGAACTTAATAACCTTACATATTCAATCGGTATGACAGAGTGTGAAAAGATCACGATGGGTGTGTTGCGAGAAATTGTCTTGCTCAAGGCAACCTTGCGTTGTATTGCTCATTGAGCTAAGCCAAAGAGGGGCTCAGTAGAACTTTCTTGTTCTTCTTCCACGTGTGGTTCTCCCACTCGTAACCCTGCAGCAAGATACTCGTGATTTTAGTCTTTAAGGCATTCAGCGAAAGGTTTTTGTTGTGTCAGTGTTCCAGAAGAGAACAAGAACTTGACTACAGCAGTGATAGTCGTTAACTGAATGAATTTTTTTAACATGTTGATGACGTCGGTATACAAAAGAAAAAAAAATAATGATATTAAAATCAAACCTTGTTAAGGTAAACAAAAAACTAAGAGTGAGCTCAATACAAACTTTTGATGAACCCCATTAGTCACTTTGTACAAGAAAAAAGTTTGTAATTTACTGCAACACATTACGAACTATTAAGCATATGGTGATGCAGTAGATTCACAACAGACAAGCCAAGATCAATGTTTGCAAGCTTAACCAGAATCAGTAAGTAGCTGGCTACTTCAATAGCCTTGCTCAACACGCAGTCGACTGCGTCCACCAACCCTCTCTGGCAAATATATAGATCTGGAGATTAGCGTCACGAAACTTGCAAGATATGTGGTAGTTATATGGCCAGCTCGAAACACGTGTTGATTAGGCGTCAATAAAATTTTCAAGCTAACATAAAATATTTTTTATATTAAGGTGGGAGTGTGCAGAGCACGACAAAGAACACGACTCCAATGGCATGGGGGGGAATGGGAGGCGCTGCTGTCTAGGCTAGCCCTGGTGGATCAGCTGCGACTGATCCACAAAGCTGCACGGAGGGCTCGTGCCAGTGGGGCCCTAGAATAGGGGCACCACCCTGTCGGGCAGATTTTGCTCTTCACCCTGTATATTCCACAGGGCACTGGAGTTCTAGCCTGCCTGGATCATGTATATAATAAAGTTTTCTACTACTACTATTTAAGGGTCAGCTTAAAGTTTTTCAATGTGGCATACAGTAGAGAATTCAGGCGATAAATAGAAAAAAGATTTGTTCTAAGGCCCTACCCTAAAAACTGGGAGACCACGCACATCCATTCGCACAAGCTGCAAAAAGTGTAAGCGCTCAGGCAGTTTATAAATATTGTAGTAAGTACTGAAGCAAATACACTACCGTACGCCTTTATTATGGCCGGAACGATGACATCTGGTCCACACAATAAGGATGACTTTAGGCACCTAATGAATGAGCAGATGAGCCTTTCTTCCAGCGACAAACGACTGGTTGAGCAGAAGAGCTTTGCTTCCAGCGACAAACAACTGGTTGTGCTAACTGCCTTGTGTCCACTGTCTAGTTCTGAGTTCTAGACTGTGAGGCCTTATAGAACGGATGAAAAATGCATGTCAAAGCACTCAGCACTCCGACTGCGGTCAAAGTCCTAATAATAATAATAATAATAATAATAATAATAATAATAATAATAATAATAATAATAATAATAATAATAATAATAATAATAATAATAATAATAATAATAATAATAATAATAATAATAATAATAATAATAATAATAATAATAAGAAGAAGAAGAAGAAGAAGAAGAAGAAGAAGAAGAAGAAGAAGAAGAAGAAGAAGAAGAAGAAGAAGAAGAAAAAGAAGAAAAAGAATACCTGGCATATTACACCCGAAAAGCCGGGCTTGTTTACAGGCAATCCATACCGGAGAGTTGCGGAAATATCAAGATTTGTGGTCTGCATATACCTGCACTCTCACAGCACAGTGTGCGAGCATAGATTGTTTTATTTATAATAAATTCGAATGCAGTGCCCTATTTATTTAATCTATTTGTTTATGTAATTATCAGAGTACCCTCAGTACTAAAAAACAATTCAGAGGGGGTTATACAATACATAATTGATAATCAATACATATTTATTGAATTTGTAACACAACAGAAAAATTATATTATATGAAGCATTGGACCCCACAATCAAGAATTAAGATGACAACAAAATAAAGTGCACATAACAGCATAACAAAAGCAGATTTAAAAATGGCGATAGCAACCCCATTAGTAAGATGATTTTATTGCAAAATTATGCGCAAAAATTGTGTTCTTAAACGACTCAGTTCTGCACTAGTATTCTCTAACTTTGTTAGAATGGTCAAGTTGTGTTGAGATATATTGCGGTTGAAATGTGTACCTATCTTTATCTATACCCATTTTGGAAGAAAATATGATACATTTTTAATCTTAAATTTTTTCCCCGTTTTTTTCAGAGATTTCCACCCTAAACTCTCTTTAGCAAGGGATATGTTGAATTGCCATCTATAATTACTGAGAACAAACCTTACGGCTACATTTTGTACCCTTTCTAGTGCCTTGATGTTCTGTTTCAACCCCGGGTCCTAAGCTGTGCAAGCGTACTCTATTATAGGCTGGACGTTCATTTGATACCGCAGATGTTTTGTTTCCAACGGAAAGTGTCAGGCGTTTTTACACAGGAAGCCCAACAGTTTACAGGCTTTAGCTGCTACATATTAGATGTGACAAGACCAAAATGAAGTTCACATTAAGGATACTCCTAAATACTTGAGTTCTTTCACTGAGGTAGTTTGGTTGCCATTTAGGATATAATACAACTTGTTAGTTATCCGCTTTCTTGTAAATGACATCTTTACTGTCTTGTGGTAGACGTCATGTGGTAAGTTTATGGAACATCAAAAATAACACGATTTCCCCAGATTAAAATGCTTAGTGATAAAGAATTCATCAAGTTACAGAATACGCATGAATGCAAGCTCAAGCAGAACATGTTATGAGGTGAGAAATAGATGACATGTCATACTGACACTTCTATCCATCGCTTCATGCTTTAATTCATTTGCCTTTATAAATAACTCACTTACCCCTGTTGATTGATTAGATATGTAGGGTTTAACGTCCCAAAACCACTATATGATTATTAGAGACGCCTCACTTACCCCTGTTGGACTACCAGGCAATGTTGTAGGAGATAATGGAGGTGGAGACTGAAAAATATTACAAGATGGAAAATGTTACTTGCGTAAACACCTGCACATTACCTTTAGTGTACCATTTTAGCACTGGTATAGACACAGCTCGAGTAAATAATTTGTATTATTCACGTGTGGAGCAGAGAAGATGTGAAAATTTTAAGGATTCGAAACCAGCACAGAACAGTCCCAAGGATAATATAGGGGGTCTTCATGAGTAGTAAAGGTAATCTAAATGTCAAGAAAAAAAACAGTACAACCCGTAAACTTCAAATTCACCGGCTATACCAACAACCAGATTTGCGTTGAATAATGTTTTATGTTAGAAGCATAAATAATACAGGTATTATAACGCCGCTTGAAGATTATTGAAGGAGCATTGGGGTAGTACTGTTGATGTTGATCAAATTTTGAAAACGACGATAAGCCTTCCTTTGGAACAGCTAACTTAATTTTAACACACTCGCGATGTCTTTTTCCTAATAATTTGTGGACTTCCCAATTAGGTCTTCACTATAATCACGGGTTTTCTGAGCCATTCAGTGGGCCTAAGTGGTGTCGATCATCACTCACAAGAATTACTTCCTCTTCTTCACGTGTTTCGATAGAACTTCCTGTCGGGCTAGCTGGTGTTGTCCCAGACATCGAATGATTTAGCGCAAACAGGAAAAAAAGGACAGAGGTTCATAATTAGAGAAGGAGACAGTGCGCCAGGCAATTACTTTTTTTCACTGTCCAATTCTTTTTTTTCAGCTAGTTCTTACTTTTTTTCTGTTTGTACTAGAAATATGACGTCTTCAGGTGTTCTTGCGTCGACGGATAGCGCAACGCAAAATTGAGGTGTAAAGGGTGACTTCACGTCCGATAACAATCACGGAGAGGTGATAGATGTACGACTATACCTATACTGCAATGCTCCTCTGAAGCAGGCGTCGGCAGTATTTTTAGGCGGTGGAGCATCTTTGCGCAAAGTTCACATAGCGGGGGCCGCAACACCAATCGAAAAGGGGGGGGGGTGGACTTTGCACGCAAGTAGAAAAAGTTTTGTGAAGTGACATGCCATACAAAAGCGGAATAATATATTGTCTACATTCTCTATTATTCAAAAAAGAACCTAAAATGCAAGCCAAATTTTACTTGAGGCGAAAGCTACCGTTATGGCCTTCATACGGGAAGTAAGAAGGAAGGGGACGTTCTGATATCTTACTTGGAGCCGCACCAAACTGCTCCGCGGGTCGCAGGTGGCTGACCCCACGTCTAGAGCGTTGTCGTACTTAATCTTATGAAAATAAATTCCCCTTGTTCGCCTGTGTATAAATGCTGCTGATGAGGTCTCTTAAAGACCGCCATACGATTACCAATCTCACGTAACAAGTCGGGGCTCTTGGTGTGCCGATTGCAAAAAGCGTAATTATCCTCCAAGAAATCAAGCAGCTGTTACGGAGTTCGCGAGTCGACTTTATTTCCATCAGCTTCGCGTTCAAAGATCTAATCGCACTGTGAAAGATAAGATGAGGGGAGGGGAATTAAAAGAGGAAGGACAGGGAAAGACAAGAGGTTCCACAATGCATGAAGGGGCAGGGGGGAGGCTAGAGCGCTTACGCCAATTATTAAAAACTTGTGCTGACGCCGGGTTGAAAAATAAAACGGAGTTGACGCGGCTGCTCGCTGAAGTTCCATTGTCTAAGTTGCAAGCATCGTGAAACGTTTTTTACCAGAAATCTGCGACTTCGCTATTTAACGTAAGGCCAGTTGCTACTTACAGTACTCCATTAAAGACGTATCAAGCCACACAGCTACCGATATTATTATTGCGTTTTCATTCGTATCCTGTAATTTTGTTGAAAAATTTAGCCCATAATGTGCACAAGCGCGGGTTTGAGACTTATTTATGGGAAGGTCTTGATTTATGGCTTAAAAGGTATTCGAAGTATTAAAAAAACTACCCGACCCACGAGATGCTTGGCGATTGTGCCAGTAATGAACCAGCAAGTCAAACATGAAGATTTAACCATTTATGATTTGCAATAGTTTTCACAAAATCAAAATTTCTGACGCGAGTGTATTATTACAGGTGAACTTCAATTGTGGGAAGAAACGTAGATATATTGATGCACACTTTTTAATTGTGATAGCAATATATGGACACTCTTAGCTAAATTAGCCGCCAGCGTCAGCGTCGACGTTGACGTGGGAGTCACCGTTACTTACCATGTATATATACGCATCTATATACATGCAACACAACAAAGAAAAGAATCATGAAAAAGACACCGGCGCGGTGCATCGTCCGTAGAACCTCTGTGTCATGAATGCGAGGCGTTAACCGCTGAGCCATGGAGAAGCACGTCCTTCAATGCTCAAATGGCAAACTGCTTATATATACCACTTAGCGCTGGTAAGGGGCATCTTGGGATGGGGGGGGACATTGTGTTTTCAGCATTACCACAAAGATGACGCAAAGAGTGCACGGCGGCACGCACTCTCATCTCCAATGTGCAATTTGCCCCACAGAGAGGAGAAGGTGGACACTCGCTCAGGCACCCTTATCTCGCAGTGGGGAGGATCGTACGTCTTGGTGTGTCTGTGGCTTTTACCGGAACAATTCTCTTGTAGCTACCGGGCCCACAAAGGTCACTGCAATGGTCGTACAGTCTCTTCTTGCGCAAAAAGCACGGTTTTCAGACGCAGTGAAGTAACAACTAAAACGCTTATTCGCGTTCCTCTGAACCGGTGAGTACGTTTCGTACGTTATTCGTGTGTGAGAAATGTCGGGCACGTTTTGATGTGCTTGACAATCTGCGCGTCACCTTCTCACCATGCAATTTGTTGCTATAGCGTGCATTTCCTCGCCTTTGTTTCAAAGCTGTGACGTTTTCATTAGAATAGGTGATACCTGGTGATTAGGCAACGACTGCTTCCCTGGGCGATGCAATATACATGTGAAATCAGTATAAAACACTCCTTCCTTATAAAATATTTACACAAAAAATATAAAGCTACATTGTGCTGTTAACTAATGTCATAACGTGAAACGGGCCGTCGAACACGCATTAACCTTCGAGACGTGATCTAGTCTTGGCTAGCACGGCACGCTCCAGGCTGGCCTCTGAACTCGTCAGCTGCTGTTTCGAGCGTATTGAGCATGGTTCTTGAGCAGGTTTACCTAAAATCGCCCTTCCTCATTCTTCAGCTGCTTCTGGAGTCATCAGCCACGTCTGGCGTTGTACTCCCGTCGGGGAAAGCACGGTGTGACAGCCCCCTAGTACGTTTTGTTGTTTGAGACATTGTCCAGGCGCTCATCAATTTGTTTCTATGGTTCCTCAGATTGCTTTTGCCGTTATCCTGTTTGATTCAAAAGCAAACGGGAGCCTTGGTGTCAATTAGTCAGTTTCTGTGACATCGTTGACAGTAACGTACATATTTTTCAATTTTTGTTGTGACTTCAGGAGCTATCATGCAATTCTACCGGAGTCTCACATTTGTGGCATGATGAGAACTCAGTCTTCATCACCTTCTATGGTGAAGCTGTTCCGTAGTTGTGCCGAATGCCAATCACTCAGGATGCAATCTCTCGCCATGGCCAATACACTGTCTTTTTTCATCAGGTTGGTGATATCCACTGCTTTAACGGTACACTGCCGACAGCTTTGGATACAATCACGTCTTCAGGTGGCTGTGGTTTGTCTTCGAACCTGGGGGCTGTAAGCCGCTACCCGTACAGGGTTTGCATCACCGCACGTCACCGAGTGACGCAAGGGCCTTACGAAACAAGCACGGCATTAGAGATAGAACCTCTATCTCAGATGTCATAGGCACCAACGAGCTTCTTCAAAGCTCGTTAGTACCCTTATTGTCACTACTTTTTGTGGTCGTGATTTAAAAGCTCGTAGACGGCTTCCTCCGCTTTGGTCATTCCCTTGAGGAAACTGCTGTAGAGTTTCAGCAGCCCTGATAAGGCCTCTAGATCCTTCTTAGGGGCGTAGCACTTGCAGGGAAATGTCAGGCTCGCTTTCGTTTGAGTGGATCCCTGCGTTATCAATACATTGTCTCAAGATGGCAAAGCTCATTGAATAAATTTACACTTTTTGATAATTCGTAACTGTGCTCTTTGAAAACATGACAACCCAGCCTCTAGCCTTTCTGCGTGTTCTGCTACGGTGTAGGGTAGCCAACCGAGCCAAGCTTGGTTAACCTCCCTGCCTTTCCTCTCCATTTATCTCTCTCTCTCTCTGCTACGTTACGCCAGAAAATCAGGGCATCATCAAGATAAGCCATAACGACCGGAATACCTTCCAACAGCAAGTCGATGACTTTATAAAACACCCACGACGTGAAAAAAATTCCAAATGGTTGTAGGCTGAACTTCTGTAGCTCAATGATAGTGTTAACAGTGGTGACTTCGGCTGACACAATATCAAAATATAAACTTTATTCAGCTTCAGCTAGTTAGAGCTTAGTGAATCTGTTGCCTTACCCGAGAGTCGATAATATTTTAGTGGCAGTGGCCGAAGAACTCTCGCTAATTTTACTGCTTTGTTTACCCTGTTTACCGCAAAGACGTAAACTACCATCTTTTTTTCCGTACCAGGACGAGCGAAGTTGCGTAGTCGGAATACTCGACTAGTTTTCAGACGCCCCGTGGCATCGAGTGCTTCACCGCTTCAGCCATATCGCCTTTTAGTGCTACTAGAACTCAGCGCATTTTGATGATTGTTGGTTTGATGTCATAATTCCATTCTATGTGCACTCCTGTTGCACTTCAGTGATGAGGGTCACTGTGGAATGCCAAAGATTATCGTGAAGTCATGTCTTCCATAGTCTTTTACTGAATTTCATGCTGTCCAACGCCCAACGCCCTAAATCAGTTCCACCTAAGCAAAATGGCGCGTCTTCTTTTCCCTAACCACACAGACAGTTTTGCTATCCAGCCCACAAGTTTCACTACAACTGTTTCACAACCAGCAGCAGGCAGTGCCTCTTTTGACCTCGTTAGCAACGTTGTGCTTGATTCTCAAACCTACAAACCACTTTTTTTTCTTTCATTACATTGATCAAAAAGTTCCTTCATTCGCAATAGAGCACGACACTTCTAAATCAATTTCCATGGGTAAATTCTGTGCTTTAATCTGTACTCGCGCCATTATTTTTCTTCTCGAGCTTTCACTTGGCTAAAAGATTTTAACTCGGTGATTTCGTAGGCCCCTTTGTTTTTACCCTCTTTTTTCTTCTTCTGTGAGATCTTTCTTTAAAACATTTGAACCTCTTTTTTTGAGCGACACTTTTCAGGTGTTTGCAGTTTTTTTCGTTTTGTATCTAAAGCATGCCACCTTTCTAGAACTGGCTAAATGCAGGCGTGCATATCATTGCAGCGATAGAAACTGGAATTTTCTTTTGCAGAGTCTATTTTTCTGCGAGTTGCTTGAATTGGGCCAAGGCTGTTTTTTGTTTCCACTCGTTGCTGGTTACGTATGTATATTTGCTCTTTTGTTGTAGGTTCAGCTGTAACGGCCATAGTGCACACGATCTCGAACGCAAGGTTGTGCTCGACAAAAAGGCAATGCTGAACTCTTTCGTCCTTGGCGCCACAGAAGAAACGGTCCTGAAGGATAACATCCTGCGGTAAATGCTTGTCAACGAAACCATCGTCTTAAGTTTTGTTTTGCATAGCCGTCATCATCATTCACCTGCTCTCTTCATTATCATCATCTTCATCACCAGTCTGACTACGTCCACTGCAAGACAAAGGCCTCTCCCATGTTCCACCATTTAACTCGGTCCTGTGCTTCTTCCTAACCTATATATGCGCTGCTAACCTTTTGAAATGAACCCCCGCAAGCTTATTCAAGCGTCAATCTTTTCCAGTTGGGAAAACTCTGGTGCTCAGGGAAGCTCCATTCACTAGCTCAGAAAGCTCGATTGCGCTAATCCACAAGATGATCAGTAGTCGAGTGACCTGCTCTCTTGCCTACAACAAAATCTTGGCATGCCATTGGGAAGGCCACCGATGCTGGTGCTTGCAAACACACATCTTCATTTCGTCAAGCTTGCCGTGGTCTATATTGTGAATTCACCGGAGTTACGATGATTCCGCTCGCAGCTGAGCCGCAACAACTCGGCACAACTGCCCTCTCGATGTCACCTTGTTGTTGACGCAAAGCACCAATGTAGGAAATCAGTTGGACACTCAGCGCAAAAATGAACGTGCTTTTATTGACGCACACATATTTAATGGCATGGGTGATAACTGGTGGTAGGCCACCATGGCCTAAATAGAAATTAGGCAGAGAAAAAACGTGTGACGTCAGTACATACCAGCGAGCAAATAGCATTCGCCGAAAAATGACGAGAACTGCCACTAGTAACCGTTCATTTGACCATTGGTTGTCTTTTGTATTAGCGCAGTCGAGCATCCTAAGCCTGTGGCTGGGGCTTTCCTGAGCTCCAGTTTTCCAACTTGAAAGCTTGGACGCTTGAACAAGCTAGGGGGGCTCATTCCAAAATATTAACAGCGCATATAATAGTGAAGGAAGGATGATACAACAGAAGCTAAGGGCGCAAAGAGTCGAAGTACAAAGAAATATGTAAAACGACGAAGCAGTGATGGTGGCACCCTCCATGCCGACATCCATGCCTACTTGTATTTCTTTGTTGTCTCGCCCCCCCCCATGATGGTCTGTATGCCTTTCTTATCAAACTAAAGCTGCCTCACAGAGTTGGTTTAGGGACTAAGGTACTCAGATGCTGACGCGCCGGTCGCGAAATAGAATCCCGGCTGCAACAGCTGCAGTCTTCACGGAAGCAAAAATGCTGTAGGCCCGTGTGCTCATATTTGGGTTCACGCTAAAGAACCCCAGGTGGAAGAAATTTGCACAGCCCTCCACTACGTCGTCTCTATAAGCCGAATGGCATTACGTTAAACTCGTAACGACTATCTAGCATAGAAAAGGCGGTCTTCTTTGTTTGCTTCTTCTGTTAGTATTTGCCATTATTCGGACATAAGATCAATGGTGAAGTATTGAGCGTCTTGCAATGAGTCAAATGAATCATCTATATGGGGCATCGTATATACATCCTCCTAAATAACCTTGTTAAGCGCGGTAATCAGCACAAAATGGTATCAATACATCCTTCTTTTGTACCAACACAATGGGTGATGACCAAAAACTGCAGAAGGTTGTATGATGTTTATTTTTAGCATATCGGTCAAGTTTTCGATGATTTTGCGCTCCGCCAAGAAGACTTGATAGGGATGACGGCGTAAAATAGTCTCACATTCAGTGTCGATGTGATGATGTACAACTGTGGTCTGTCCTGGTGTCGAAGATTGGGCGTCGAAGGAGGCCTAGCGTTTCGTCAGCAAGTTTAGCAACGCGTAACGTTGAGAAGCAGAAAGGTCAGGATTTATCCCAAGATCAAAGGAGGAGGAAGTAACAGGCTGGCCCTGTTGTGTCTGAGGTGGCGAGGCATCAAGAGAGACAAAAGATACCGGTTGGGTATCCACATACCACAACACTGCAGAATGTTGGGGTAGGAGAACAGGCTCCGGAGTAGGGTTCAGGCCAAAAATTATCGCAGCACTGCCTTTGAACCACATCAAGCTGGAGAAGAGTACAACGCCACAAGCTAGAAAGTGGCTAAAAGGGGTGATAAACGCATCAGCTTTAGCACTAATTGAACATGTGAAATTGATGATTTTCTCCTGACGCCATGGAGGGATATGAAATTAGAAGCTGTGAAAAAACGAAGTAGTTTCTCGTTGATGCATTCGCTGCAGTGATCGCTCTCATTCATCTGGACTACACGTTGACTGCAAGAAATAATGCAGATTCTGATGAGAGAAAGTCCCAATCTCTAATCAGTTCATGAGCACACAAAATCAAGAAAGCGGAAGTGTTGTTATGATTCATACTATCAATAAAGAAGCGTGCTCTACACTGGGCCGCTGGGCCTAATATTGTTCCATTGGCTCGATAAAGGATGATCCAAGGTACGGCATCCCCACTTTCCGCAATAGAAAACACAAGTCGGCACGTGCAGCTTAAATAGTTTTTCCCGTGTCCAATAAAGCCAACATCCGCACACTTTGCACAGTAACCAATACCATGTTTGACGATCGTTCAGTAGAGCTTGGGGCATTTACCCGCGATGCAGTTTGACATGCGAAAAACTTGCAGATCCCACGTACGGTGGGAGTCGATGATATGCGAAGCAGGAATGAGAAAATTTGATAAGTCATTTCCAAATCAGCACATTGTTACGAGGTGAATGTAAATGATGTCGTACACGGCTTCCATGCCAAAATTATCATGTTGTAATGTGTCGTTTACCTTTGCCATCTATTCACGTCACGTGATACCAGAATCAGTATATACGGAGCCGGCGAAACACCGCGAGCACGCTATGAGCGTGGTATATTGTAATAGTCTTAGAATACACACGTGTCAGGGTTATCATGTTTGCACCGGTCGTATTCTTTCGTCATACATTAACGTCACCTAACATCAATTTTGGTATATGTGGAGCAAGCCAAACGGCCACGAGCGCATCTCTAAAGGCTCAATATTTCATTGTGGCGTTGACGCGCGCGCACGCTGAGCGCGTGACGCTACGTTAGTAAAACGCGAGCACTCTATAGTCTGACGACAGGCGCGACCGGCGCTACCAGCATCCGTTGGCGCTGTGCGGCGGACCTGGCGTGAAATGCCACATGCTGCGTTTCGTGTCGATTCGTTACCCAAGCAACACTGCGTCTCGCTCTTTTTGTGACAAAGAGACGCCGGACGCGCTGAAATACGCATGCGCCAAAGCAACGCAGTCGAGGTGCGCATCTTCGAGTATAAGAAAGGGCTGGCGCCTGGCGTCGCAACACCAGCACCGTGTCATATCAACACGTTTTGGTGCCTTGACTGTGACATGTCGCCATGTTTTCACATGACCCACATTTCGTAATTATCATGTTTGCACCAGTCACATACTTCGTCATCAATTAACGTCACTTAATACAAAATTTGGCATGTACGAAGCTAGCGAAACGGGCGCAAGCACATTATGAGTGTGGCATGTAGTCATGTTGTTACATGACACGCACGTCATCATTATCATGTTTCTATGTGTCACTTACATATGTCGTCCATTCGCGCCGCGCATTACCAAGTTTGGTGCATGTGAAGCTAGAGAAACGGCCGCGAGCGCATCACAGGCGTAACATGTAGTCTTGATGTTACATGACACGCATCTCATGCTTGTCATGTTTGCTACAGTATCATATTTTTGTCATCCATTCACGTACCGTAACAACAAATTTGGCATATGTGACGCTAGTGAAGAGCCGCGAGCGCATCATGTTTTTGTAATTTAGTCATGTTGCTACATGAAACGCATATCATGATTTTCACGTTAGTCTGTCGCTTGTGTTCGCCACGCAATCAATCCATACAATACCGGTTTCACATCATGCCATGTGAACAAAACCACCGCAAGAGCTGCGGAACCATGATATGTATATTATGACATTCATGACATCCATGTCATGATTTTCATATTGCGACTAGTCTGATATGTTCTTCATATAGTCATGTTATGCCATAACAGGTTTGGTATCGATACCATTATCGAAACGGCGAGGAAATCTGAAAGATGTAAGCGGATAGACAGACAGATAGATAGATAGATAGATAGATATATAAATGGATATATAGATAGATAGATAGATGATAGATAGATAGATAGATAGATAGATAGATAGATAGATAGATTGATAGATAGATAGATAGATACGCTCAATGTCGCCGAAGCTCGCTAAAAATTGCTTCACATTTGAAACTGCACTATTTAGTTTTTCGATTACTGGGCAGAAAGTTGAGTGACAGGCCGATGTGATGACTGAGAGCGTCGGTGTGACGAAGGGGAGCGTGGTTGGGAGGGACGTGTATTGTTGTTCACGTTGGAAATGTGCACAGGAGAAGGAGATGGGTGGTTGAATGGACTGTTGGAATAACGGTATTAGCCTCGAGCACATGTTTCATCACGTTCAAAAGTGGCATAACTACGACGGTCATCTTGGTGCCGACGTCAGCAGAACCGGGAAATGTGTCCTCGAATACCGCAGTAGTAACAATTAGGTCATGGGGCCCGCCAGGAAGACTGGTAGGTAGGGTTTGATGGAAGGGTGACTAAAGGTGCTCAATGGCCGTGATCAGGCACAGGTGTTGAGATTCGAGATGGTGAGCGTTGCATTGAAACGATGTGTGCGTACGAAGCGGTTTGTGGGCATCGTGGAGCATGGTCGGTGCGGTGAAAAGGTGACAATTTTCCCTAATAATGCCACGCAGATCGCTTGAGACGGGTCGAGCGAAACATTGTTAGAAACGGGTACACTGTAGGCATCCAATTATTCACAAATTAAGGCTTCAATAATGATTCAGAGGTTCACACTGTTTGCTAAGGGGTTCTCAGAGAAGTCGAAACGCAGGCGCATGGACTGCAAGGTATCAAGCCACTGGCATACAGAGATGACGTCAGAAACCGTCCGATAGTTGTGTGCGGTGAGGGTGTTGTAAGTGGTAGGTCCGATACCCTTAAGAAAGTTTCGGACACGATCAGCTTCTGGCATGATCTCGTCTATACGGCGCAAAGCGCCAGCACATCTTCAATATAAGAAGTGTAGGACTTACCGCAATGTTGAACGCGTTCTGCCACTTTCTTTCGAGCAACTTCCTGAAGGGATGCTCGGTGTCCCGGAATTAAGTCGGAGTTGATCTTGTAATGAAGGGAAATCGCGGAAGTCGCTCTTATGAATTAGGAACCAGGTCTTAGCAACCTGAGAGACGTAAAACTGGACGCGTGCTAATTTCAGTGTCTCATCCAGTACTAGACACCTACGCAGTCATGGTTGTCGAGCCAGTCTTTGACATCTTCGTCAAGCAGACCGAAGAAGATTGGAGGCTCCCGAAGAGGGTTCGACCGGGCTGGAATTAGCGGCGGGCGGTTGGGCTGGCGGGTGGTTCAGTTGTGCTTGCTCTTGCGACATGGTGCTCTGCTGGCGTAAGCAGCGTCCCGAAGGGAACTTCAGGGGCTGGCTTTAGATGGAGAGAGCTCAAAGAGATTGGGAAGCACCTTCCACCAATTGAAATACCACGGTTCAGCTGTCACTTTATTCAAGCTAGAGCAAGATCGCACCAGTGGCGTTTACAAGGAAGGAAACCACCCATGCCGCTGCCCGCGAGTACGTCAGCCGGGCTACCCTGTGAGCTAAACATGCCCGATCTGTGTTTGCAGAGATGGAGGCACGAGAAAATAAGTACTTGACGCTACTTCAACTCTACAAATTGAAGGACAGGTGAACCCTCCACCCCATTCATCACTAACTGAAGACAAAAGCGTGGTCTTCAGACATCTGCAAACAACACTTACACACATAGCATAATAATGCACCACCTCTGCCCAACGACACACGGCAACATATACCCGCTCTGTAGCGCACCGGACACCATGACACTTGCTCCTGTAATGCCAGTACCATGCGAACTACGACATGCAAGTGGAGCGAGAGCAAGCCCATTAAATTAACGACTACCACCTAATGGAAACGTGGAAGGCTAAGCTCGTCCTCGAGTACCTGGAAGACCAGCAACAACTCGTCACCAGGGCCAAGAGGGCAGTCGAATTAAGCCAGGGGGTTTCTGGAGTACAGAACCCACCCCCTGTGGGTGATGCTAGGCCTCGGTCGGAACACCGAAACGTTCATTTCTTTCTCTCAATTCCACGAGACTTGAGATAGATAGGAAATGTCTTTGCAGATCCTTCGATAAAAGATCAGGCCACACACACTCAGTTGGTTTCCACCTCGCACAAAAAGCAATGAATGTGGCGCTCAATTTAAACGAGTCAGCCGACATAGCTACGCGAGAACTTGTACACCAAGCAGCTATCGCAGGGCGTGCCACTGTTGTTTTGAAGAAACGAGACTCTTTCATCTCGTATTATGAACTGACAGAACATTTTTACCTGGCGCAAAGAAAATACTCTTCAACACACAGAACCTAAGCAGAACTCTGGCTCTGACATTAGGCTCCTTCAAATAGATTGCACCATAATTCCACACTTTTGGACAAGATATATCTCAAAATACATCCTTTTAATGCAAGTTCTATTTGACTTGATATAGCTAAAATGGCACACATGTTCTGGCTGTGCCCCCGGTTGCGTTCTGGTAGAGTCAGTACATAGTTGAAACGGGCAAATGGGTCGATGCTATCACCACCTCAATCGAGTCTTGCTCAAGCAAGAGCTAGAAATGTTGTATATAATACAATTACAGCACTCTGGTACTTCTGCAGATGGTTATAGGAAAGTGTACCCGCGAACTGTGCAAGGTACAGCATTACTGGCTGTCTGTTTTGCTACAGTTTACGGCGAAAATGGCGTACAGTAAAAAAATGGATACGCACTCGGCTTTGTATTCTGTTGGGTTGCACCTCAAAGGTAGTGCACCCATTGGCAAGGCATCAGCCACTTCGGTTTAGTTGCCCTTTTGAAACTTTCATGTGTACTGGTTTGCTGCCAGTATTAACAATAATTCATGCATTCTAGGTTTCGCTAAGTAGGGGTCAATTTTTCGTGGTGAAAATACAAAAACGTAGCTGATGCTCAGGGTAGAGTAAAACTGATTAACAGAGAAACTTCTAAAGTTTTCCAAGCTGAAGAATGAGCACAAGCGCTTTCCTTTCATCTTAAACATCATTTCACTCTGCTGGTGTCAGATTTGGCAAGGCAAAAACAATTTGCCATTCTTGCCGTCAGGAATTTCATGAGTAATAACAGCTTTAATATGGCACGCCGGACCACCGCACTGAAGCACAAGTTGCTTCGAAACGTGAAAGTGTGTAAGCGCTCGACAGCTCAAAAGTAGTAGCTTAGTTGGTTGAAAAGACCACACTTTAGACTAGAACCATGTTTGCTCTTTTTAGCTACTTCAGCAACAGTTTTGCCACCATTGCTGGAATCTTACTACAATTTCCATGAAAATTCAGCAGCGTAATTATGCTGTGAGTTCAGTCCCGGTTATGGTTGTGCAACTTTTTTGTGGCCTTAACCTTCTTAGTAGAATACGTGCTTTCTAAGCTGAGCTGGTGGTCTAGATAGCAAAGAGAGCGTAACAGAATTGAAAGTTGGGCTAGTTGGATATGCATGGTGCAAGCGCTTGTTCCTCTCTTCATGTCTGTTTTTCGTGCGCTTATTGATAGTTATACCATGTAGAGAGCGCAATGAACCAATTTTCCTTTCTCTGTTTTCAAAGCCATTATATTCTCACTTAACCATATCAAGAAAATTTTTAGTGTTTCAGAACACTTATTCACATCTTTGCACGCAATTAAAACGCTGTTCATGCTGCAGCGCACATTATTTTTTCCTACTGTGAGAACAGTATTCACCGTGTTTGAAAATCTTCACTTCTTCATATTCACTTTATTTCTTTTTACATTATAAACATTACTGTGCGCATCTTCTTCATTTGAAAAAATCAGTCTGGCGGGTTCGCTGAATTACCAGCGTCGAGTCCACGACATCGCTGCTGCCTTGCAATGTGGTAAAGGCTGCTGTCGATCGTCAAGTCGTCTCTCACCTTGAGATCTTCAGAAGCTTTCTTTCGGTCACTAGTTGATAAGCTTGTCTGCTGTCATGGCCAACAAAACACTGCCTGGACCTTCCGGTAGCCCCACCTAACCATTCCTCCCCACCTGGATTGTTACCACCCGCCAGGGAGCATTTATGTATTGTCACCCCTTTACCACGCGACGATATCAAAGTATGGCTGAAGGAGTATGACTGGTCGAGTTTGTTTCATCAAAAGTACGCACTACAGATAATTTCCTACATCGCCTTTTACCTATCAGACGTCCCAACCCGAAATTGTGGTGTGTGGCAAAGACTTCGAACAGTGGGTCGTCCTCTCCAGCGCCTTCTACTGGGTCGTTCTTTTCGCAAGAAGAAGAGCAGCTCGTGCAGAGAGTCGGTCCCCGCATTGACTGTCGCTGTCGTGAATCATCGCCGAATGTCCGGCTATAAACGTCTTAACAATTTGGTAGAGAGTGCTGTGCTGTTCAAAAACGTTCGGTCCGCATTGGATGCCCTTGGAGCTCCGATCCCGTACCCTGACTACCACCATGCATCAAGACGCCGCTCAGCAAATGCTTTCTCTTACGCCGACGCCATGTCCTAGTGTCCTCCGCATCCGCGACCCTCCTGTCTTCCCCGGTGCGGATGGCACCGACGTCGAGGACCGGCTCGCTATGTACGAACGCGTAAGCGTCCCCAATCATTGGGACCGAGGCAAGTAAACTCGGCAACCTCTTTTTCTACCTCATGGGTGTGGCCGGCATGTGGTACAACAACCACGCATCTGATTTCCCGACTTGGTCCGCTTGTAAAACCGCTGTCGTCGACGTGTGCAGCCGCCCTGCCGTTCGTAAGCTGCAAGCCGAACAGCATCCACAGAACGAGCACAGCAGACCAGCGAGTTCCTTCACAAGTTGCATCGAGGAATCCTTGACTTGTGCAAGAAAGTCGATCTGAACATGTCAGAGGCTGACAAAATCACGCATGTTCTAAAAGGCATCACCAGCGATGCCTTCACCATGGTCTTGGCAAAGCACCCCCGCACTGTGGCAGAAGTCATTACATTATGCCAAAGTTACAAGGAGCTGTGACGGCAGCACTTGATGACCCGTCGACCGCCACCATGTGATGCTTATCTCTCGACCTTGTCAGCAGTTGCTGCCCACACAACATTTCTCGCTGAAATCAAGTCATTTGTGCGTGAGGAAGTTGCCCGCCAGGTCACTTTACTGGCTTTTGCTTCCACGCAACTTGTTTAACAGTCATCAAGTACACTTCTACCTCCGCTCTGCCGAGCCATTCAGCAGGAAATCACGGACGTCGTTCCTGAATACCACCAGCCGCCTCCTGTATCTGCGCCACTCAGCTACGCCCAAGTTGTCACCAGGCCGCTCCACCGATTTCTGTGGCTGTCCCCTATGTTACACCGAAACTATCACAACGCCCCTGGTCTTCGGAGAAACTGTATCGCCTACGTACATTGACGTCACCCACGTGCCCCCAGAGCCGCCCACTATGCAATTATATCAGCAGCCAGCACGCCCATCGCGTTCTGTGACATGGATGGGGCCCACGAACCGATGGCGCAATGCTGACAATCGCCCCATGGGCTTTGCTTGTGGTTGCGTCGGCCACGTAGCACGCTATTGCAATCGTTTGCAGCAAGCTCATCTCGCTTCAAACTTTCCCAGCCAATCAAGCCACTCTTATGTCCAACTGCCGTCCTAAGTCACCGTCATCCCGCCCCGCTCTGTCTACCCGCCGTTCACTATCTCCACGACGTCACTCACTGTCGCCTATGCGGCCACGTCACCCGAGGGCGACCAATAAAACTAGTCGTCGCAGTTCAGGAGGAAAGGGCTGTGACGCTGTCGAAATGCGGAAGCCCTCAGAAAAACTCTTCGAACGTGATAGACGTGCTTGTGGATGGTGTTCGTGCATCTGCCCTTGAAATACTGGAGCCGTCGTATCCGTCATGGACGCAAAACTTAGCCGAATACTGCGCAAAATGGCCACGCCACTTCCTGGGCTCTCCCTCTGTACAGCCACCGCCTAAAGCATTCACCCTACAGCGATGTGCACAGCCCGCCTTATGATTCAGGACGTGATGTGTGTGGTCGAATGCATCATAATTCCTTCATGCTCTCACGACGTCACCCTAGAATGGCATTTTCTCTCCCTCCCTGACGCCGTCATTCATTGCGCACCAGCAGTAATAGAACTCACACAATTATCTTCTTTGACACCGGCCGACAGTCCATCTGCTGCAAGCAAGTTACACGTCAGAGACGACACCCAAGTTCCGGCAAACTCGTCCGCGGTGGTGTTGTTCTACTGCGCAAGCCTTTCTGACACCGCTGCACTCATCTCGCCATCTCAACGTCTTTTCATAAGAAAAGGCTTGCTGTTTCCTTTCGCGACTGTGCAACTCACTCACGGCACCACCACTATTTTTGTTGTGAACTCATCCCCGCACAGCGGTACATTGGTGCGAGGGAAATGTCTCAGCAGCGTGGAACCAATCGAAGACGCACAAGTTATGGATCAACCCGATGACATGCACTGCTCAAGTTTCAGTTCGCTTAGTGCTGTTTCGACATCTGCTTCATCATCCCATGATGTATTCAGTTCCTCCGTTCCCGACAACCTTACGCCGAGCCAGCGTTCCAAGCTTCTGGACTTGTTGAAAGAATACCGCTCTTCTTGCGATGTCGCTCAACCTTCTCTCGGCCGCACTTCCACCGTTACGCATCGCATCGACAAAGCGCACAGCCACCACTGCAGCAACGTCCACATCGCGTATCTCCCACAGAACACTTTGTAATCAACAAGCAAGTCGGTGACATGCGTCCCCACGAGGTTATTCAACTTTCTGGCAGCACCTGGACGTCTCCTGTCGTTCTCGTCAAAAAAAAGACGCTTCTGTGCGGTTCTGTGTAGACTACCGATGCCTCAACAAGGTTATTCGTAAGCACTTTGACCCACTACCACGGGTAGATGACGCGATTGACAGCCTGCAAGGAGCAGAATTTTTTTCATCCCGTGATTTGCGCTCAGCAATAAGTAAGGACCTACGGCTGAGGACACTTAACTGAAGACCCTTTTTGTCACCCCCGATGACTTGTACGAATTAAACGTCATGCCGTTCGGACTGTGCAATGCGCCCGCCACCTTTTAGCACATGAAGGATACTGTTCTGCGTGACCTCAAATAGTACACGTGCCTGTGCGCCCTCGATGACGGCGTCGTTTTCGCTCCAGACTTCTCGACGCATCTACAATGCCTTCGGTATGTTTTAACGCGTCTGAGTGACGCCAGTCTGCAACACAACTTAAGGAAGTGCCGAATTGCAGCTCGGCAGCTGACAATAGTCGGCTGCGTCATATTCAAGGACGGAATTCTCCTTGATCGAGCCAATCTTCGGGCCGTGACGGAGTTCCCCAAGCCGACATCCAACAAAGAACTGTGCAGTTTCGTAGGACTGTGTTCCTACTTTCGGCGCTTCATCCGAAACTTCGCGACTGTCATATCACCGCTGACTAAGCTCCTTGAAAGTAACGGGCCTCACTGTTCGTGGTCATCACAGTGCGACGACGTTTTCACAACGCTCCGTCGTTCGTTAACGCCGCCTTCATACTTCGTCACTACGAACCTTCGGCCTCTACAGAGGTACACACGGATGCCAGTGGTGTCGGCCTCAGCGCTTTCCTTGTGCAGCGCAAACCAGGGCTCCCCGAATACGTCGTGGCGTATGCAAGCCGTACGCTTAATAAAGCCGAGAATAATTACACCGAAAGAATGTTTGGCAATTGTCTTGACCCTTACAAAGTTCCGACCTTATTTGTTTGGTCGCCCATTTGGTGTCGTCACCGACAATTTCGCGCTATGCTGGTTATCGTCATTGAAAGATCCCTCTGGCGGTCTCGCCCGGTGGGCACTTCGCCTGCAAGAGTGCGACATCCGCGTGCTGTACCGCAATGGAAGGCAACATGCTGACGCCGACACCCTGCCGCGCTCTCCCTTGTCTGACGACAATGCCCACAACTCGGCGTCTCACTTTGCAATTTCTTCGATTAGCATTTATACCATTGCTAATGAACAGTAACAAGAATGAATGAATTGCCTCACTGATAGTCTTGCTGACTGATTTATCCACTCGCCGTTGCGGCGAGTGGGTTATTCACTCCATCCACTCGCGCGTTGCGTCGTAAAGCCCAACATTTCGCCGTTCCCGACGACCTCCTCCACAGGCGCTATTACTACAGTGACGGCCACCAGTGGCTACTAGTCATAACTCGCAGTCTGCACTCTGACATATGTGAATTCTTTCATTCTGATCCGCAATGTGCGCACTCTGGGGTATCGAAGACTTACCACCGCATTCGCCAACGGTACTTTTGGCGCGGCATGTACCGCTACGTGCAGAAATTTGTCGCTCCTGCATAGATTGTCAGCGCTCCAAAGCTTCAACGCGCCTGTCGCCGGTAGGTCTGCAACCTCTACGTTGCCCTGCCAGGCCCTTTGGGTGCGTTGTCATTGATTTGTATGGGCCATTTCCACTTACGTCAGCAGGCAACCGCTGGGCCATTGTTACTGTGGACCACATAACGCGATACGCCGAAACGGTCGCTCTCCCCGTGGCTTCAGCGAGCGATGTTGCCTCCTTTCTGCTCCAACGATTCATTCTGCGACACGGGTCACCACAGGAACTGCTCAGTGACCAAGGCCGCGTCTTCCTGTCTGAAGTCGTTGAAGCCATTCTCAAAAAATGCAACGTTGTTTACCGCAAAACTGCTGCTTACCACCCGCAGACCAATGGCCTCACCGAACGCTTCAACCGTACGCTCGGCAACACGCTCTCCAAGTACGTCGCCGCCAATCACACAAATTGGGATTCCATTCTAACCTTCGTTACCTACGCGCCCCGCCGTGGTGGTCTAGTGGCTAAGGTACTCGGCTGCTGACCCACAGGGCGCGGGTTCGAATCCCGGCTGCGGCGGCTGCATTTCCGATGGAGGCGGAAATGTTGTAGGCCCGTGTGTTCAGATTTGGGTGCACGTTAAAGAACCCCAGGTGGTCTAAATTTCCAGAGCCCTCCACTACGGCGTCTCTCATAATCATATAGTGGTTTTGGGACGTATAACCCCACGTATCAATCAATCAATCGTTACCTACGCATATAATACCGCTCCTCAGAGCAATACTGTTTTTTCACCTTTCTTTTTATTATATTGTCACGGGGTCGTGACGTGGCCGAAGACAGGAGACTTCGTGTTGGGATTTAACTGTCTATTTGGGCGAATCTGTGCCCGGTAAACGGAAAGTCATATTACAGCAGTAGTCTTGAACAAATAGCAGTCTCGGACTGATGCGGCGAACGGAGCGTCAACCTTCGATCAACAACTGACAAGCGGCGAAGCGCGTCGGCTTTTATACTCTTCCTGTCGAATGTTCTAGCGTTATCGCTGGCGGTGGCATAGGTTCCAGAACAATCTGTACCGTTCGCACAGTGGGCGTGATCTTATCAAAATGATCTACTACAGTCCGGAACCTTCTCGAAAACTGCAAGCTCGGTTTGCGCTGAGAATCGTGTGGTGTTTTGGGACGATAACAAAAACTTGGGAAATGGAACGTGGCATTATGGAAGGCACCCGTCGCTCACCATCACCCCGATACTTCCGTACAAGCTCCGTCCGAGTGGGCACCTATTTCCTATTTCTGCTACAACCAATCTTGCTGAAGAGTGTCGAGAGCTTGCAAAGACCTTTACTGCGCATGATCAAGAGCCGCGAAAAAGAATTCGTGCTGACGCCAGCACTACTGCGCCCACGTTTCTCCCTGGAGCGCTCATCTGGCTCTCGAACCCTACCACTGCAACTGGCCTATCTCCAAAACTATTGCCCAAATAACAAGGCCCCTACCATTTCATCAAACGCACTTCCCCTGTCAACTACGTGATTGAACCCTTCGAACCATCTTCGGACATTCGCCGTCGAGGACGTGACATAGTTAACGTGAAGCGCCTCAAGGACTACCATGACCCGTTCATTGTAAGCAGCTTTTAGGTCGCCAGGCGGCTACCTTTCTGTACACGGGGTAGTTGTGACAAAGCCTTCAAACAGTAGGTCATCCTCTCCAGCGCCTTCTAGTGGGTCGCCCTTTGCATAAGACGAGCAGCTCGTGCAGAGAGTCGGTCCCCACATTGACTGTCGCTGTCGTGAATCATCGCCGAGTGTGCGCCAATAAACGTTTTAACAAGTGTTTTAACCACGAGAGCAGCTTTCCTGAGTGATGTGTCTTTGCTCAACAGATACTCAGAATTTTCAAACGCCAAACGTCCACACTCATGTCTCCAAGACGAAGCTCGGCGTTCGCGTACAACACCCTGGTGAGACGTACGCCTAATACATTGAAGACGTCTTTTCCCTTATCCGCCACGTGGACTCAACTACATCCGAAGCCGACCGCGTTCGACCTATTCTCAAATGAATTGACCACGTCGCGTTGTACGCTATAGCAAACCAAAACCCCAGTTTCGTTGAGATTGTCATCACTGCCCGCCGAAATCACGATGAATTGCAGACCATCCGGCTGAACCAAGACGTTTGTGACACCTGGCCTTCGTCAGATGCGTATTTACGTACTGTACTTTTATTCGTGAAGAACTCACGTGCAAGGGCTGTTATTTCCGCCTCACCCTCAGCCTCATGGCTCGTTTGCTAGTCTACGCCACAGAAAAGAGCTGTCATTCACGGCTTGCTCCTGACACCTGGATATCCCCCGCCGCCGCTAACTCCACACGTGACGCATGTCCAAATTACTGCTATGCAACGCGCATTGGTCCCGTCTGTGCATTCTGTTCTTCCTCAAATCAACTTAGTGACATGTTTACTATGATTGCCTGTCTCATCTACTCTAGCACTCTAGCCCCTTGGCGCTCATCTTGCCATGTGTGTTTTTACTGAAGCGTCCCAAGACATACCTCACAATAATGGCACAATAGCCAGCAGGACGAACGCCGAGGCTACGACTTTATGTATGGATTTCATCTCTAGGTCAGTACCAGTAGCGCCGCATCTCACCACGTTTGCTTTCCTCATATTCGCCACCCGACGCACCTCGGACCTATCGCTCAGGACGCCCCGCTTCCCTTTTTCTCTTCGACGCTCAGCATCGCTTCTACGACCAGTCACCTCTGGCCTATTCACCAAGGCTTGTGTGTGTTAAGGTACGCCGAGAAGCGTTCACAGAACAATATGGGGTGCCTTTCAAGATAAGATGTTGGCAGGGGGAATCAAACCCTGTACCTCCAGAATTGGAAGCAGCCGTTTTAATCAAATTACCAGCACTGCGGGCCTCTCGGTCGTTCTTGTACATCCAAAGGTAACACTGGAATAATAAACGGTAGCAATAAAACAACACGGCCATATGCGGTGGGCAGGACGTTGACCACTTTATAATCCTTGAACAGCCTCTGACTAGGGGAGCTCAAAGAAATTTGGCAGAACGCAGTAGAATGATCAAATGACGTACTCTTTTGCAGAGTCCTCTACTGAAAAAGATCATTGACGATGCCACTCAATGAATATACAAACCTTTGTTTAGACCTAAGTAGTAAGCGTGTATCAGCGTTTCCTCAGTTACCGTACAGGGCCCAGAGTATCACTTCTAGATACCGTTCAAATATTGCCCACCTCTGGTCTTTAGTGTCATACTCTTGATTTTAAGTCGCGTACATGTTCATACTTGTTCTTTAGCAAATTTCTGGGTTCTTCGCTTAAGTGCTTTTAACTCATTTTGTCTAAGCTCGACAAACTGAAAGTGGGGTTTATATATATTACGATTTTACTGGAGTTAGTGCGACAGTGTTCGTTGGTCGAATTCGTATTTTGTTACAGCAGTTATACTTAGCCAGTCCTATACAGCAGCTTGTACACTCCAAGTTCAATATTATAGGGCTCTGACGTGAAATTAGCATCAGGCTGCGTGTGGAGCGAAAAAAATGTTACAAGAACAGCCTCGAAAATGCTGCCCGACATTCGCAAAAACACACTCACTAATATAGGAGTAATTCCACTTTCTTGGAAGTAACTTTACTCAAAGAATTCTACACAAATACGGTGAGAACAAATAATCAGTCCAGTCATTTTAAATATTTACAGTTATAAACTGTTTACCAGTGTCTCAAGGAAGTCCAAGGGCAGCTGAGCGCATATTTGCCACTGCGCGATTGACTCTACATTTTCATTATCACTATGCATGTTTCACTTCCAAAGAACGTGATAGATTTCTCGACATACATGCTAATGGTTATTGCGAGGATCACCAAAATAGCTATATTTCTTGAAAAATTCAAAATGGGTGAAACATGGAAGCTGTATGAATGACAAGCGAGTTTTGTAAGAGATTCAATAAAAAGAGGAGCACTAATCCGCTTATTATAAGAAAAATCGGCAACTGTTTTCACGTTTTGACTACGTCTGCTATACGTAGGAGGTAGACATAATACAGAATAAGAGATGACTTCTGTTTCTGTATTAGAATAGAATACTTGCCCATTGTGGAATATCCCCGGTAGGCCCAGGATTCCCGGACCACCCAGGCTAAAAAGAAAATAACCTGACAATTACACCAAGGCAGAACAAGACAAAAAAGACAACTGCTTAGCACAAAAATAGAGACAATCAACAAAAGACACATTACACGAGCAGTGTACAGCTATCTCACCTATGAAAATGGTTTGCTATTGAAGAGAAAACTATGCTATCTATTTCAACCGTACTTATCGAATATGTTTCGTGGAAGTAAAATCACTATCAGAGCAGCATCAGAAAACATGGCACTGAGCTTTAAGTAACGTATTACGGCAAATGGAATAAAAAACGGACGCGATAAGTCATTTTCAAGTATTGAGTTGATTTAACAGAATACAACTCAAGTAGGAGTAACTGTGTAGGTAAAGGCTGAAAACATTAGTACCTCGAACTCTTCACGCGGCGTGTGCGCAAGTTGCTTTCATGAAACCTTTAAAACCCTCAATGGTTCAGTTTGTGCATCCTGTTCTTGCTCAAACCAACTTAGCGGCATTTGTCCCAAGTTCACGTGTCCCAACTTTTCTGGCATCCTGCACCTCTTGGCGCTGAGCTCGCCCAGTGTGCTATTATTGTGGATTTTGAGGGCACACCTCACAATTTTGTCGCAAATGCCAGCAGATCAAACGTTGCGGCTACGACTTTTATGAAAGAAATATAGGACGTTATTATCTGTTCAATACCAGCAAAGATGCTTGTCACACCATCATCTCCTGGTCAGTACAACAGTGCTTTTTTTTTTGACACCAACGGTGCGGCTATGACTTTTATAAAAGGAATCCAACGTCAACTTCTGCTCAGTACTTGGAGAGCCGATTTTTACCACGTGCTCCCGTCTTCGTCTCCCGACGCACCTCAAACCTACTGCTCAGGATTACCTCGTTTTCCTTTTCCTCTTATACGCCCAACATCACCTCTACGCCCAGTCTGCGCTGGCTGTGAATAGCGCTCAACGAAAAAAAGCTTGTGCAGATTTCGAACAAAAACTGCATAACCCGGACATACACTAACGTATCCAGAGGACCGGGCTAAATTGTTAGTATATGCTTGAGGGGTGCCTATTCAAGCATTGGTGGACACTGAGGCTACTATTTCTGCTGTTCATGCAAATCGGGGGGTCCCCCGCGTTAGGTTATCACACCCTATAATGGCCTTGTCTTACTTTGTGCAAATAATTTAACAATAGAGCTATTAGCAAAGTGCACTCTAAAGTTAGCAATGATGAGATCCACCACCGTATTAAGGTTCTAGTGTTCACTTCCTGTGCATATGTGCTTATCTTGGCATGAAACTTTTTCAGATGATGCCGCTTTCATCTCTTGTCAACAACGCTCCGTACAAATTCAAGAGACTGGCTTTACTGATGCGGAATATTCGTCACGCCACCACCTACGAAACACCAATTATTCCGTAGTGCCACTAGGTCAGGAGCAAGTTCTGACGGGTGCCTCAAACTTCACTGACCATGTTGATGTTCCAGTCGCTGCATCAGCCCGTTGTATACCTCAAGACATCTAAGCAGCCACGCGGCTTGTTTGTTTCACCAACAGCAGCGCCTTTCTTCTATGCAGTGTCACAAATGAGCCCATACTCCTTCTGAAGACGCTGTTGTAGTTTGCGGCATTGACGCATAAACTGTCTCTTTGATGACTGCTAATAAAAATGCCGTGCAACCACACTCACCATCAGATGCTACTTCTGCCACAGTCATTGCCGATTCAATCATCACTGACCAAACTGCACCCCTAACACAGGAACTACTTGCATTGTTCCCCGAGCATGAATATTTCTTCGACGTTCAATCTACTGTTTTACGACAGGCTTCTGCAACAGCTCATCACGTATACACCTATGGAGCTTCTGTTGCCCACTGCCGACCTTACCGGAGATTTCCTACCTAGCATAAATTCATCGACAATCTCGTGACCGACATGGTAAACCAAAATGTCAGCAGGCCTTCCACCAGCCCTTGGTTGTCACCTGTTGTTATTGTACGCAAAAAATACGGTTCAGTGTAATTCTGCTTCGAATACCGTGCGCTGAATAACATGAAACGAGAAGACGCATATTCGTTCCGTTCATTATTGATGCTTTAGATTCATTGCAACAAACAGATAATTCTTCCAGCCTTGACTTACGCTCGGGTTAATGGTGAATTACACGCATGAAGATGACAAGAAAACAAAACAAAACGTGCCACACCCAACGAACATTATCAATTTAATGTTATGCCATTTGGCCTTTGCCCCGCACCAGAAGTCTTAGAATGAATGATGGACAAGGTAGTGAGGGGCCTCAAGTGAAAAAATGCTGTCCTAACTTGACGACATTGTCATATATTCTTCAACATTGGAGCAACACTTATAACGCCTGGACGAAGTCGTAGCTGCTGATTCCAAGCTGACTACCAAGGAGTGCCATTTCGCAACCAAAACTATTTTAGTGCTTGAACATCTCGTCAACAGAGATCGCACTCGGCCTGATCACGACAAGATTAGTGTCGTTCTTCACTTTCCGACGCATCAGCGCTCCAAGAAGCTCCATAGCTTTCTCAGTTTCGTTTCTTATTTTTGGAGCTTTATATGCAATTTCACCACCGTTTTCACATTACTTCACTAGCTATTTTCTTGGGAAACATCCTACGTTTGGTACGAAGTGTGCCAAATAGTTTTTGACACCTTGATGTATTTTTAACATGACTTTTTTGTAATCTGACGACAAATAAAGCACGTAAAATAGTTTTGCATCACTACCTTTTTCTGATCAATTACTCTTATTGTAGGAATGAATAATGGTCTACCTTGAGAACAAGGTCAATTGTGACTTCAGCGTTACCACAAAGCCGCAGCCTATGATCTCAACGTTTTTGGAAATGCAACATTGTCACTTTGACTCACTCGTGTTACTACAATTTTTATCTTTATTTCGTGTGACTGCTTTCCAGCTGCTTCATGCAATGCAAAAACACAGGCCTGGCTCTACAAAACACAGAGTAAGCTTCTTGTTTAGGACAACCTGCACTTCATACCTCCTGATAGCGGCTAATATTGGGAAGAAGACCTGCACGTACTTCTCCTGATACGAAGCATCTGTATTATCTATACCTAACTAGAACAATGACTGCCAAGTAAGTTGAATTTTCTCAAGACATGTGCCGTGTATAAAAGCTGTACTTTCGCTCAGCTTCATGCACAATAAGAACTGTTTCTGCGCCTTGATAAAAATAGGTTTTCACGACAACCGTGGTAAGTTCCCATATACCATGTGGGAAACACGACTGATACGTCTCGTCAGAGACCACACTCACCACTGCCCTTGTGTCGACTTGTGTAGAAACGCTGTTTGCATCTCTGATCATGATAACTATGTAGCCCTTATTCTTGATTTGCCTGATGAATTGTGGCACGCGTGCTTCGTGTGCTCGTCATCCTTGAATGATACCGACATGATATGCGTTCGCTTTTGTAGAGTCTTGCATTTTCACTTATTGTACAAATGACCTACTTCAGAGCACCCGTTCAATTTATTGTTCTTGTATCAACAGTCGTAGATTTTATGCGCATTATCTACACGAATACGCTTGCTCTTCTTCTCGTTCTGCTGCACCAATATTTTCTTTTGTGCAGCCGGTTTACTTCGCGATGGAAGGCATTCACAATCGAGTATCCACCTGCAGCTTGCAGTTTTACTGTTTGATTGGCTGCTAGCAGTCACGCCAAGGGACCTTGCAAGCAATTTGATAGCTCAAAATTTCTCCTATGAAAAAAGCCCTTTGAATGCCTTCGCTGTGGATTGCTATCACAAGCTTATCACGTATGCCGTCTTTTAGAAAGAAGCCAGAATCATATTTGTGAACCTAGTACTTTTTTCACTGATACAGTCATCTACACTTTCATGCTGAAGCTTAACCATGCATTTACATCTGCCATTACAGCGATATTTGACGTCGGGGAGCAGTAATGGTTTCTAAGTAGAATCTTGACTTATTCGAAAGTTTTATCCATGCAAGTGATGGTACAACCTAATTCTCCAGTACCTCATACTCCTAAGTCCCGATCATTGTGCAAAGTATTCAGTCTTTTTTCCAGAGCTGTCGCATTCACACTGACAAACTGCTCGAAATGATCTGAATAGGAATCTTACGTCTCAACCTCCTCTTTCTCATCCAACGTCGACAGGGCTGTAGCTAAAGCACAGGAAAATTGAAGTGATATGAAGGTATTGTATTGTAGCCATCTCTACATTTCAGCACCCGTTGCTTCGTTGCCAAGCCCACGCTACTTGCCACTTTTAAAACACCGTACGCGTCACCTGTAGGCGTCCGCTACGTCAGATTTATGGTTGGTGCACTATCAAGCAGGATCTCTTAACAGCTTGCTCGTTGCAGGAACGTCTCCCATTGGTGCCGCTTCTCAGTGGGTAGTCAACGCACGGAAGGCCCAAGCGAAGAAGTCTCATTCTCGATCATCATTTGAATTACTTGGCAGCAGCAGACAGGTCCACAACACCATATTATGTTGGCACATCAATACGTTTCAGCTTTATATGCTCCAGCGACAGTGACGTCACGAAGTTCTGGGCAGTAGCAGACGCTGGCCAGTGTTATAATCATTCTGCTAGGCCAGAACAGAAGGCCACAAGGTTCCCAGAATACACTCTTTGAATTATTAGTACGCAGCTGCCACAAGTACCTGCTACACAGCACCTCAGAGGCCTTGAAAGTCGTCCATGCATATATTTTGTGTGGCGGGCTCACACTAAAGAAGTATGCGCTGGGTGCCAAATACCAGAATAGTATTGCACAAAGATGGCCTTTAAAAGTAAAAGCAATCAAATTATTGCAATTTAAACAAACCACCGAAAAGTTGTTACAATTAATAGCATTCCTACATTGCTTCGGAAACTTGAGGTTGATTTCCGTGCTTCAAGAGAGTCCATGCTATTGTCTCGCCAAGGAACTGAATGCTTTTGTCCCCGGCACTTCTCTGGTGCTAGAGTGATGATGGAAACAGCATGACTCAACTCTCTGAGACACAAGTATATCGATGGCCATCAAAAACAGCAGGTTGATAAAGTCCATCAAACAATAGTGTGTATGTCGCGCACCGATCACCCTGACCAGACATTGTGTCTACAAACGCGTACAAGATTACTTCGCACATTGACGTTATCGAAGGTTAATTATGAGATCACTGGGGGCTTAGCCAGCGGGAGTCGCTGAGTGCTTGAATTACGTACTTGGGGTATTTGCAGTACTGAACGTACATTTAGCACAGATTTTAAAGGTGCAGCAATCGCTGCACAAGCAAAAAGTTATGCGAATGTATTATTGATTGAAATATTTCCAGTAGTCGTTTTCTTTATTATAATTTGTCTCGAAGCCCTCAAGTAACGAAAAATTTACCGCCTTCTTTTGTAGAAAGAAAGATTAGAACTGGCGATCTGTTCCTGTACTGGGCTCTGAAAGGAAGCACTGTTTTTACGCTATCATAGGCGTCCGCTTCATTTCATCCTTGTGGCAGCGCCCACTCAAAAACATGTCTAAAAATTGTATAATTTAAAAGCACACAATTCTAAGCCATTTTCTTTGTCCAAGGGTGGTGCATCTGGTAACTATTCTGTACCAAGTTCAAATGACAGTAATGTATCTGGTCATAAGAGACCACACTTTCTTTAAGATAAATCACTTGCCTCTGGAAGAACTCGGGGGCGCCCACGCTGCGAAAAGAATGATTGCAATAGCAGATTTATTATACATGCAAAACTCAGTCCTCAAGCAAGTTTTTAACGAATGTAGATAGCAAGACGCTGTGTGATTTAGCGTGAACAATAATCAAGAATTGTCACTATGAACATCTAAGCAATGTGTACCTCTACACTGAACGTGCTAGAATAATTGCAGTTAAAATTAGAAAATACGAACTTTTAAAATTCTACTATTAGTAATTGTTTTTTTCGCTCACCTTTCGTTGCATTGTATACACTGAAGTTATTTCGCCATTCAGTACAGACACAATATATAAAATAAATTTTTGTACGTCTGACCGGCTACCACATTTCCTCTCATCTTGTTCTTTGCCAAGCTGCCAGTGTCCTAGAACTCTGTTGTGTCTCTTTGTCGTCACAGTCTACCATCACGGCGAGCGCAGGGAGCTACCAACAGTGTGGCAGGTACGTGATACACTACATCACGATGTGCGTTCCCGTTTATTCTTCCACGTTTTTGAGGGTCCGCTAGAAGTGACTTTGATGGGTGGCACTAGCATTAATACAATTACTGGTAGAGGTTACGCTGCGACGTCATGAGGGATGTAAAACACTTTTCTGGTCTACTTTTGCTTTGCCGTCGTCGCAACAGCGGGCGCTGCATGGCCATCGAAATGCATCAGTTGAATTCCTAAATTGCATTCTTACCATCTGATGCTGTTTAGAGCCGTATTCTTGTTTTCTTGCATTTCAGTCATCACCGAGACCAGGCGGGTGCCTGCTGACACCTTGCACATAGGTATCTCGGATAGACATAGTCCTCCAGACGTTCTCGCTCTCATTCGGGTCGACGTGACCCTATGCTCGATCACGAAATTACTGCGCTTGAAAACACCAATGAATCAGATCAGCATGAAGTATGCGTTGCTACTTCCGTCAAGAGAATGCACTCTTGGTTAAGTCACAGACCCTTCCACTGTCATGTACTGCCTAGCTCTAGTAGTTGCGAGGCGCAGTTACAGCCTCATAGCGGCGACGCTATTGAACTTAACAGTTGGTAGTGGTACAGTTGAAATGGGGGTAGTTCTAACCTGGTAGTCCATCCGACAAAATATTCCTAAAGACTTAGTGCTACAATCCATCTGGGACTGCTGCTTTATATTCGAGCTTATCTCTGGCCTCTCATCATTTTGACTCGTTTGTCAGGGCCCCACGATGGCCTGGAACTCTTCCGTTCACCACCCCATTAAGGGTGCTGCCCTGGAAGCGGTGGAGCTGCGGTTCTTTTTTATTGCGAGTCAATGCGGGGCGACTGGCAAAAACCATGGCCATGCTGACGCGAAGCAGGCCTTGGTCCTAGGAATTCTACAAGAGGTCCCGCTGGTACCCTGTACAGTTCTCGGGTAAGCTTGCTTCAAAATTACATCAGCTTGTCATGCCTAACCCGGTGTTGGTTTCACACTGTAGCGTCATTGTCATTGCCTTGCACAATTATAATTACTCACCAACCAACACGCCGCGCGTCTTGGTGAAATGATGTGAAAGTGCATGAAGAGTTCACCCACCTGGTGGTTGTGAACACTGGCAGCCGCGGTGCTCTGTTTCAGCCATCGCAATAAAGTGGCAAGCTTGCCATGGCCACGTCGGCTACTTTTAAAACGTCGTTTCATGTCTCTCTGTCACTACACAATGAATGCCCGGAAGGCGGTGTCAAATATTAATCTTTACAAGGAGCTCAACAATAGAACGATATAACTCTGAAGCGCTGTTGGGAAGAGAAAGTGGTCGCTGCCCTCCATGTGGCGGTATGCTTGTCTAAAGAGACTTAAACATAACCTCAAGTGACTCAGGTGTCCATTGTGTCGCGGACGAGAGGATGTCACAACGGTAAGCACCTACAATGTCACCGAGCAACAGGACACTGTGCGCTATCTAGACGGCTCCGCATACACATTCCAGTGTACCTCCACGATCCTTGAAGTGTAGCTGCAAGTGCTTCATGAAGTAATCGGTACTGCTCTTCATGATGAAAAAAAAAACTTTGACGGCGTTCGATAGGCACAATTACCTGAAAATCATACGAGAAAGGGATACAGGAGGCTTCATTCAGTCTAAAGTTGCGGGCTTCAAAAACTGTGCCATTGAACCGAGGGGATACAAGGCCGCCCATACGCTGGGCCATTGGTCAATTTTGGCGTTTTTGTGGCCTCATTTCTCGTCCTGGTCGCCACGATTAAACAAATTACTGAGGGCCCAAGAGTCACCAAAGTTCACAAAGGATCTCCTTATTTCGAGTTTTCGTGTAGGCCTAACCCCGTGCAATGCTCTGGCAGGGATGTCGGAGTTGTCAACATCAAGACGTTGGATCCAGAGCATACGCGCGATCAAAGACCACTTCGAGCATTTTTTTGCTTTGTTTGTATCACTATGTATGTTTCTTTTTTCCTAGTGAATTAGCATCTACACATGTCTACTTACCCATCATGATTACTGCAGACCACGTTTTGGTGGTAGGTGCTGAGAATACTTTATATTCTGTTGCTTGTACTTGTCGTTGATTGTGATGGTTTTATCGGAAGGGCATGCTCTTCACGCTAATCTTGACCAGAATTGCTAGTAAAACAACCTGTTTATCTGCATGAAGGTACGTGTGCTCGCCGTTCTTTGTCCTCTACTCATGAAGACGAGCACTGAACGAGGAAGAAACGCAACCCAAAAAAGGTATATAGTTATGCAATTCAGGAAATCATTTACACCAACGGACGTTTGTAACACTGCTTTTACGGCAACACTTCAAAAAGTTCCAGCGGCTGCCTATCTGGCGTAAATTGTGCGCAAATACAACAACACATTATAATTTCAGCTACTCGGTTGGTTTCCGGTCCTTATACCTGTGAAGGGCTTCTATACTAAGTAACCTCATCGCTTGGTGTGTGGCCTGACGACTTTTTGTGACCTTCCATAAAAAAACGTTGTTCTCAAACCAAGAATTGCTATGAATTGATAAGCAGAAGAGTGTGCATACTTTGTAAAAGAAAATGCTTTGTTATGTTGCAGTAGTTGACTGCAATGAATATATTGCTACAGCGCATGCTTTGTGGTTTAGGTACTGTTTCTTCCTGCCACATTTTCATAAAAAATACAGCATTCTTCATAGCATTCCTTGGGACACGTCTAGTGTAATTCTATGGGTTCGAATCTTATCTTATATAGTCATGTTGTACTACGTTTCTACGACACTTATAATGGAATACGCGATGAAATGAAATACTTGCCCGAAGCGGACCAAAAAGGCGACGGTAAGCTTCACGGAACTGGAAATAATACAGTACAACAACAAGGTGTTAAGCATAGGCGAAAGTAAATAATTTCTTCTTCACGTCAAAATAACAGTTTGCCTGTGCGTCTGAAATGGCCTGAGATTTTCAGAGAATAGAGAAATATGGTATTCACTGGAGGTCGTAAGAATAAATACTGTAGCCGCCGACATGTTAAGATGAATACACACATATTTCCGAACAGAAAATAAAAAGTGCGGTAATTACCTTTCTCAACACTGCAATTAGGATGTTGTGATGAAGGGCGGAGTATGAGTCCTTCTGGCAAAAGGTCTTCTCTGCTTTCAAATTGTGAAAGTGGTCTCCAGTAATATTTGTGCTCTAAGTGAGTTCACCCAACTTTACCGGAAAAAAACGAAACACGGACGAGCGCAACTGCCATTTTCATCAGGGACGTCCTGAGTTATTCAACCCACATTTCGTGAGTGTGCGGGGTTGCTTGCCACTATGAAAACTGTGGCACTCATAATCTCTTTTGAAATCAGAAAACAAATAACGCGTTTTTGTAACTTTCAATTGTTTTGTACATAATACCCCAAAACACCCAGTTAACAATAAAAAAAAGTAATTGTGCCACTAGGAACAGTGCATAAAGTCCACTTTCATGAAGACACAACATTCAACTTACACTGCGCGTCGTAACATGTTGAAATCTTGAGCGAGTCCTTAAACAATTTCGAGGAAACCTTCTACAGTCCAAAGAATGTTCTGTCTGTTGATACATGGTACACGCATCTTCACTTTTGGGTGAATGTGAGGATTGTGGAAAGTTAGAGGGGAGACGTGTGTATGTGGAAGTCATCCAACTAACGCGACTACTACAACGAGACATCTGAATCTGACGGAGGCGTATCACCGCGCGCGTCGCTCTGCCATCACATGGTTTCTGAGAGTGAGCATGGCGAGATTGCCCAGTGTATGAACTAAAGGGTGTCTTCTAACGGCTGGTTCAATTTTAAAATTTATTCGGGAAAAGGGTACACCTCGAAGCCGGAAGTTCTTGCGCAGATCAAATTGCAAGTTTTTGGTACAAATAAAGAATTTTTACTCGAACACGTGTGCTGGTTTTTCTAGCCCAGAGCAAGAAAGCCGCTTTCGGAGATCATCTCTAGCTATTTTAAGCTTCTGTAGAATGGCATTGTCGCGTCTTGCATTGGTCGCCCGATAAGAAATTTGCGTGTTCATGCTGTTAGTACTGCGTTTCTGAAGCAAGTTGTTTGGTTGAGTAAGGTGGTGTACCCACTCACCATAAGTCGGGCCTCATGCGCACGGCTAAAGAAAAAAAACAATAAATAAAAATCACCTCCTCACTCTAAATCAGAGGCAAAATTATTCAAGTTTAGGTAGCAGTAATTTCGTATGTTCAAAGTATTTGCCACATACTTAGAAAAGTGATCGAAAACTGCCTAGTAAAAACGGTATTTTCAGCAGAAAGCATAGTAGAATGCGTGTCTTTGGAGCAAAAATAATTTATGTTTAAAAAAGAGCTAGGAGCAATAAAAGACAGTAACATTTCGCTGTTCGCAGATTGAACAAAAATGTGGTATACAGTATTCGTAGCACATGTAACCATCGTGCCTTAGAGCAGGCTGAGTGATGCTGCAGCGCAAGTTTAAGGGGACACTAGTCAAGTCTGATAGCTCGCGTTAACGCCCATTTGGCTAGGCATTGTCAGGAACATGGGCCATGTGCAAGCCTTAGGCTAGCAAATCTGGCTTGATGTTAGAACACTTGAATAAAAAAGCGAGGGCATAGCGAAAGTTCAGTTAATCGCAAATCTTAAAGAAACGTACGCCGGCTGCACTTTCATTGTTTTTTTAAAAAAATCATTCCATTGATCATATATTCACGACAGAGTTTTACTTTTCTTACATTCCGCTGGTAGTCTGTTGCTGCGAGCGCTCTAATGCTATTCGTAATCAAAATAAATAATTTTTATATGCAAAAATGGTTTTTTTACTAAACCACAAATATGATGTTGGCTACTTAAGCAGATCATTTTACAACAATAAACCAGTTCTTACATTGCCCTCATTTCATATACCCTTTCATTTATTCTTCTTTGTGCCATGCAAATTGGCTAAGATATCAATTGATTTCATCTAGGCGAGCTATGAAGTCATGAATGTTTCGGCAAGTTGGTAAGACATAACTGAAAATGCGAACAGCACCACCTAGTAGTACTCATACCGTAACTTCGAAAGTAAGAAAAATAAACAGGGAAAGGAGTCTGACTTTCAATTAGTATATTTTATAACAATTGTTTTGTTTTAGTACTATCGTTTTTTTAAGGCAGCGGTTGCGTCTTGGAATGGGAATCTTTTAATCAAAAAACTAGCGTGTGCGCAGGTACTTTTTTGGCAGCAGCCACATTCAAATTCTCTCTTCTTGTTAAGGTCTTTATGTCGGTCGATGAATTTCATAGTAATTTTTTATTGTTCGGATGCCGACTTTGAAGTTGTAAACAGTACTCTAGCTTTGTTTGAGGATCATTTTAATCCACTGGAACTTACACACTGGTTACCATCTGGCAATTCGATTCGGTTCTTGGACCTACACATTGGGTTTTCGGAAGCAATCATTTGTGCTGGCTGTTCACAACGAGAAGTGAAAATTCACCTTTCACCTTTACACTCAGCTAATTCGAATTCGGCGAAGATAGTTATCAACATTGTTTGTATTGTTATAGATCGTAGGAGGTGATGCGCACATTCGGCGAACTGAAGTTTGATAGGTCGAGCGGCTCTTAGGCGCTGGTTACTCCAGCAACCTCATTTTTACCATTGTGGAAAGGTTTTGAACTAATTTAAATATCAAGGAGGGAAATCTCAGCGTTACATTGTGTCAGTATTTAAGAACTGTGTTACAGTCCTTTTTACGTACAACGTTTCGCGTAGGCTATTAGAAATCTAAAAACGCATTAGCATCACTGTTGTCTTTATTAAGCTGGTGAATGATCCGGCTGCAAATGAAACACGGGACGTGCTTTGTTCCTTGTGTTACTGGTGTCATGTGTCTTCTTCCACTACCCTGCGGTAAGACATTCATAAGGCAAAAAGAGAAATGTTTGCATGACCATTTAAAAGAGCCTGATATTAAGGTGCACTATGTGGTTTAAGGACACCACAGACTTTACTGCCGTGACTGGGGCTGCGTTTCCCTCTTTGAGCATTTTTCGGTAGTAGACAAGTGCACCTCGCCGGCCACGTTCGAGCATTCTCAAACCCGCCACATAAGTAAGATTTTTGGTACCTGTGTAAGATCTGCATTACTCAAGCTTCAGCAAAAGGAGGCTTCACATCTCAATCATTTTTAAGATGTGTACTGGCTTCCAGGTGAATCAACATGTGGCAAGTGTTTTGTTTGGAATTGTATTGCACTGGTTGTTAACTGCACCCTTCTACGTATGCCCATTTTTTCACCGATATATGTACACCAGTCTGCTATAAAACATTTGTTAAATGTCAGCCGTCTCCCTGTCTTTGTTTTTTGCTTCCGTAGTTATGCTGCAACTACAAATAATTTGTGCTGTTCGTATTTTCAGCTGGCTATCAGTATCAACTAGACCGGTTAGGCCATCAATGCTCCTATTACAGTTTCTTGCCCGCAATATTTATTCGAAATATTTAGCAGCCCAGATTCAACCGGTCGCGAACTCCGAATGAACACAATGAGAAAATTGCGGTATGAAATTTACAAATTCACAACTGTTTTTAGATAAAATACTGATGTCTGGACTCTAACAGGAGTGCTGCGTTAGGCGACACTATAGGTTCTGCTTTAAACTCCAAAGTAGTCGACATTTCTGGTAAGGCTACGATGTACATCTAGCTAGAAAACTTGTAAAAAAACATGCCAACCCACATATTGACGTTTTACTCAAGAAAAACAAAACATACCTAAAATAGAAAATTACTTGCTGACTTCCTGCACATCCAACGAATTCTCAAAGGATGTGGAATCTGGCAATCTTAGGTTTTTATATAGTAATGTGCAAGGTTTTTAATCTAGCTAGTAGTTCACCGGCTTTATTTTGAAAATTTTGAAACTGATATATGTTTCCCTGCCAGGCTTTGAATGAAACAGTGCATTGATTGCTGCCTGGGAATTCCTTGTTTACGTTTTCATACCCTTTGACATTTAGAGGTATAACATTTCGCCAGGCAGAATAAAAAGTTTTCATCATCTTTTTGTTATCTGTGTTCGATAAGAAATCTGTACTAAGCAGATGCAACATCAAAATTTCGTTCAGTCAACAAATATAACGGTTTCAGTTGCAATAAAAGACTTGCCTGAGTATAAGCTCGACTGTATCTTCCATGAATCGCCGGACGCCCGAGCGGACGCCCACTCTGAAAGTATATTCGTATGAGCACTTAGAATGAAAAATACATAAATATGTTTGCAGCTAACTACATCAATAAATTAAGAGAAGATGGACAGCACAGACAGGTGCCCAGTTACTACTGCCTATCGCTGTAATATTTAAAAGCAAACTCAACAGAACTTTATGTTCCTTTACTAGGAACTTTACTTGTGTGAATTTTGCAAGAAAATGCCTGGGTTTTAAATAAAATAAAAAGAAAATTTCTTAGCTATTTGCTTCCTTAAATAAACGATTGCGAACACATTTCACGAGTAAAGTGATGAAACCTCTTCTGGTATTATTAGTGTCCGAGATATCCTTCTAAGCAGCAGTTATAAATACTAGGCATGACTATTTTTAGGTAAATATTTATATGTTGGATTACTACAGTTTTAGGGCTTTTTTTATAGAAACCTTTTGTTAAAGGTACAATTGTAGTGACAACGTTCTTTTGCCTCAGAAAGGGTGGATGGCATTCTGAAAGGAGTCACAACAGTTTGCAATTGTTAGAAAAATACTCCTTTTTTTTTGATGGAAAATATGTTCGCAAAACACTTTTTATAATCTGTGTTCCGCGGTGCAGTCACAGGATCACGCGCATTTCGGGGTGATGTTCATAAGCTTTTTAATGAGCGCAAAATCTCACCACTTCGTGGAAACACTGGTCAGTAATTCTGTATCGTTTTGCTATGAAAATTGAAAAACTACATTTCCTTTTGTATTTAGATTTCAGTTCCCTTTCAATAGTTGTCGAAAATTGTAACAGGTCTGGAGTATAATATATTGCATAAAAGCTACCATAAATGGCTAGGTTACACACTGGCAAATCTTAGAAAGGCTTGATGCTGAAGTGAACACTAAAACATTGTTATCCTTGGTGGTGCTACTGTACACTGAGTGAATTATATGCAACCTGACAGATTAATATGCGGCTTTTACATTGCAAAACAGCCATATATTAATGAAAGACGCCATAGTGAAGGGCTGCGGCAATTTCGACCACCAGAGGTTCTTTAACGTGCACCAAGTCTGAGCCCACGGGCCTATAGCATTTCCGCCTCCATCGAAAATGCAGCCGCCACAGCCGAGGTTAAATCCTTCTACCTGCGGGTCAGCAGCCGAGCACCTTAGCCACTAGCCTACCGAGGCGGGCCGTGATGTGTAAGTGTGACAAGGGGTACCTGAGATTCTACGTCTCTTATTTCTCAGTTGTGACGTCCACATAGCTTCTATAACTGTTTAGCGTGGGATTTTAAAAAGCTAACATAGAATACTGGAGGACTTGAGAAGGTCAATCAGTAGTCCACCTAACTTAACCACAGCATTTGTGAGAAAACTTAAACCACTCTCACAACCTACTAAGTGAAATATACTTCTATTTCCAGTGCATGTAACAAAGACACAGAGTTTTTAATTATAACTGATCAACACTACTCTAATTCCCAAATATCAGTCCATTAAGAAAGCCTTGGATATACACGTATGTACTTCATCAATATTTTAAATTTGAGTAGTGCAGCGCTTGCGATTTATAGCCACTATATGCGTTTTGCAACATGCGACGCCTTCTTTCTCTGGCCACATGGACTGGACGTTTCGTTCAGGATCTTAGCCGGTCATAGCCTCGCGAGGGTCAGATCGTTCGTTCTTATAGAAACGACGGTGAGTGGAATAGTTCCGCCACTTATCTCATCATATTATATGTTGTGCACGCAAGAATAACTTCCCATGTAGCTTCAATTTAAAAGGTAAACTAACTCTAATGAATGCCGATGTAAGGTAAAACACAAAAAAAACTTCTTAAATTACCTAAATTGAAGAGCGATGATGCTAATTGGAAATTTTTTTTAGTAGTGGCCCAAAATGTTCGCGGCCCAAAACCCCTTTGCATATGCACACTTTGTGTCAGTCAGGAGTGAAAAGCTTTTGGATAGGGCCTGCAGCGTTTTTAACACTCCCCCTATTCTAGAATGAAATCCAGTGGATACTTGTGGGGTCATTTTCTTTGTGAGGCACATTATTACTAAAAAGTGACATATTGTTACCACATGTGTAATTTAGGTATGTGCACCTCTGTAGCGGGGAACATGGTGGTAGCAGAAGAAGAGGACGTTGAGTTGGTCGCAAGAGCTCGCTGCTTCGCGTTCACTGCGGTATACCGTCGAGTCGACCGTTACGTCTGCTTCGAATAAACCCCTCGTAGGCGTAACAGAGTGGTGGAGGTGCTGGGTACGACACGTCGACGTACCACGGAGCCACAGCTGTTCGGAGTTCGCCGGAGCCGTCGTCTTGCCGGTCTGCCGCCGACAACAGTCGTCATGACCCAGAGCGAAGGTCAGGAATCAACCGCCTCGACTTCGCGCCAATCTACACTGACTACACCTCGGCATCACTACATGGAACCCCGCCCGTTCGCGGGAATGGCAGGAGAAGATGTGGACGCGTGGCTAACGCACTACAAAAGGGTGAGCCGGTACAATCACTGGAACTCTATCGATCAGCTGGAAAACGTCGCGCTGTTTCTCACGGACACTGCACTGATGTGGTACGAAAACCACGAAGAGTCCTTGACAACATGGGCTCTTTTTGCTCAAGAACTCAAGAAGTGTTTTGGTGATTCCGACTCAAAAAAGAAAAGCGCGGAGCGGACTCTTGCTGGAAGAGCCCAGATTCCTGGAGAAACCTGCACTGCTTATATAGAGGACGTCCTTAAGCTTTGCAAGATTATAAACCCGCAGATGTCCGAAGAAGACAGGGTCGGACACCTATTGAAAGGTATAGCGGAAGACGTTTACAATTTTCTGATAGGCAGGGACGACCTCACCTCTGCCTCCGACGTCCAACGCCAATGCCGCACGTTTGAAAAATTGAAGACTCGTCGCATCGCCCCGAAATTTGGTAGGCTGGCAAATGTGACAACGGTTGCCAGCGTCGACGTGAGTCCGCCCACCGACCTTGCGGCTACTATTCGGGCAATTGTGCGTGAAGAGCTGCAGCGACAAGGTGGTAAGGTCGACGAAACCATTCCTCATCCACATACCAATCCACCCTACTACACGGCGACACCATCAGCTCCTTTGCCACCATCGGTATGTGTGGCAGACATTAACGAAATTGGAAATCCGAGGCCACGTCGTGACTCATTCGCGGCCGACCAGCGATATGGCCAACGCCTTCGGCACGGCCCCGCCACACAGAGGTGGGCAGCCCCCGCTCAGCAAGCTCGTCACCGACCCTTCACAGCTGAGCGGTCTCAGCATTGGTTCAGCGAGCGTCCTCTACCAGTCTGCTACAACTGTGGCTTCGAAGGACACATTGCCAGGTATTGCAACTACCGGCAGCCGCCAAGGTACGACCGATCACCGAGATTTAACCGTTCTGGCCTTACCCGAGCACCGACATTCCCGGGAAGCGCGTCTTACGAGATCTCAGGACCGCTACGAAACCAATCTCCGGCCTCTGACCGCAGTGTGACACCACCACCTGCCCCTCGCGCCAACCGATCACCGTCTCCTCGGCGCCGCCACTCCTCGCCTCCTACGGAAAACTAGGCGGCGCGGCCGTTGGAGGTGAGGTCGCCGGACGGTCTTCGATTTCAACCGATATACCTCCGTTAGCTTCCATGCTTAGAAATAAGGTTCGAGTGCTTATCGATGGTGTACCGACGATGGCGTTGGTGGACACAGGTGCAAGCGTGTCAGTAATGAGTTTAGTTTTCACCCGCCTTCTTGGACGAAAGGTTATGTTTCGTTGGGACCGTCCTGATACGTTTTGTGGAGTGAGCGGAGAGGTGTTACAACCTGTTGGTGTCTGCACTGTGACTGTTAGTTTGGCATGCCAGAACTTTGTCGCGGAGTTTGCTGTTCTCCCTCATACTACGCACGACGTCATTCTGGGACTCGATTTCTTGAAGCTATGTGGTGCTACTGTCGATTGCCGCACAGGACAAATTACAGTAGATTCTGATATCCCAGTTTCGTTTATGGAAAACTCGGCCTCTCAAGAAAGTGCTCTTTGCGTGTCTGTGGACACAACTGTGCCGCCGTTGTCTGCAAAATGCGTCCCTGTTGTCTGTTCACCTGCAAGCGAGAAAACATTTGACGCAACTGTGGAGCCCGTGCATCTCAGTTGCATAAAGAAGGCAGTTTTAATACCGTACTGTACACTATCGGTTGCGCAAGGGCATACTGGTTTGTGGGTGATTAACTGCTCTAGTGAACCTACAGTGCTGCCGAAGGATCTGAAACTTGCAGAGATTCGTGAACACCAAGTACTCTCACTTGCCACCCTCGCAGAAAGCAATGATTCCCCGGATAAGACCCGTTGCAATAATCTGCACGCCAGGGACACCACCATTATGGCTATGATTGATAAGTCACTCAGCACCAAGGAACGTAATGAACTGGCGAGTATTCTGCGCAAACATGCCGGTATTTTTGATTTCGCTCAGCATGATTCACCGTCATTCCCTGCTTCTCGTATAAAGCACCGAATCGACACGACATCTCACAGACCTCTCCGACAGAAACCATATCGTGTATCGCCGTCAGAACGCGCAGTGATCAATGAACAGGTTTGCGAGATGCTCAAGCAAAATGTAATTCAGGAATCATGTAGTCCGTGGGCCGCTCCAGTAATTCTAGTGAAGAAGAAGGATGGGACATGGCGATTTTGTGTTGACTACCGCCGTCTCAACGCCATCACTAAAAAAGACGTATACCCTCTCCTACGGATTGATGATGCTATCGACTGTCTATCATCGGCCTCTTACTTTTCGTCTGTGGATCTGAGGTCAGGCTACTGGCAGATTCCAATGCACGAGGAAGACAAGGAGAAAACAGCATTTGTTACAACAGATGGACTATTTGAATTCAATGTGATGCCGTTCGGACTCTGCAACGCGCCCGCAACTTTTGAGCGATTTATGGACAACATTCTGCGTGGATTGAAGTGGGAAGTGTGTATGTGTTACTTGGACGACGTTGTAATTTTTGGGCGCACCTTTTGTGAGCACAACACACGCCTTGGTCTCGTACTAGACTGTCTAAGCAAAGCACGCTTGGTGCTCAACTCAAAGAAATGTCGTTTTGGAGAGCGACAAACACTCGTCCTTGGACACTTAGTAAACAAAGAAGGCATAAGACCGGATCCCGCCAAGACGGCCGCAGTAGAGGCATTTAGGCAGCCAAGCTCGGTGAAAGAACTGCGAAGCTTTTTGGGGCTTTGTTCATACTTTCGCCGATTCATTCCTGGCTTTGCCAATATCGGATACCCGCTCACGTGTCTGCTTCAGAAAGGTGCGCAGTTTGACTGGACCCCGGAATGCGAGTCTGCTTTTTCGGAGTTGAAGTTTCTTTTGACGTCCCATCCGATTCTTCAACACTTCAATCCTCTCGCTCCCACTGAGATTCACACAGACGCCAGCGGTATTGGTGTAGGCGCTGTCCTGGTTCAACGCTTGGATAATCAAGAACACGTCGTAGCGTATGCAAGTCGCTCGCTCAGCAAGTCCGAGCGTAACTACACTGTCACGGAGCAAGAATGCCTCGCAGTAGTCTTCGCAGTGCAGCGCTTCCGGTCCTACCTGTACGGACGCCCCTTTACCGTCGTGACAGACCATCATTCTCTCTGCTGGCTGGTTAATCTGCGTGACCCATCTGGTCGACTGGCGCGCTGGGCACTTCGTCTACAAGAATATGACTTCACGGTTTCGTATAAAAGCGGCCGACGTCACGCTGACGCAGATTGTCTTTCGCGACTACCGCTTCCAACGGTGGAATGTGACGCGGACACCTTCGATACCTACATTGCATCACTCGACCAACCATTTCCTGATAACAAGACCTTTAAGGATGAGCAACAAAGGGACAGCACCATACAACAGCTTCTTGCTACCAAACCAAAATCATCGCCCACGCGCTTCTGCATCCGAGACGGGCTAGTTTACAAAAAGAACTACACCAACACCGGCTCACGATATCTTCTGGTGGTTCCGAAGAGTCTTCGCGTTTATGTCTTGCAGGCTATGCATGATGACCCAACATCCGGTCATCTAGGCACAGCAAAAACTCTTTGCCGTCTTCAAGAAAGATTCTACTGGCCCAAAATGCGCCACACGACGGAACAATACGTGTCTAGCTGCAACGAGTGTCAACGTCATAAGCGCCCAACAAGTGCTCCTTTAGGGCGATTACATCCGGTGGCGCCCCCTAGAACTCCATTCGAGCAAGTCGGGATTGACCTCCTTGGACCCTTTCCCCGGTCTTCTGATGGAAATCGCTGGATAGTCGTTTGCACCGACCATTTAACACGGTACTGCGAGACCGCTGCCATACCATCGGCAACTGCAGCTGATGTGTCTTCCTTCATGCTACGTTTTGTCATTCTTCGACATGGGCCTCCCAAAATCGTAATCAGTGACCGTGGCCGACAATTCACAGCAGACGTGATGGAAGAGATGCTTCGTGTCTGTGCTTCAAGGTTTCGGCACTCTACGCCATACCATCCCCAAACGAACGGTCTAACTGAGCGAACGAACAGAACTCTCTCGAACATGCTGTCTATGTATGTTGCATCCGATCACAAGGACTGGGACAGTATTCTACCCTTTATCACATATGCATTCAACACCGCTCAGCATGAAACTACCGGCTACAGTCCTTTCTTTCTTCTATACGCTCGACCACCTCGTCATACCCTGAATACCATCTTCCCGTGTTTGGACCACCGTGATCCCTGCATATCCGAGATCATCTGTCGGGCAGAAGAAGCTAGACGCCTTGCTTATTTGCGCACTCTTGCTTCGCAAGATCGCTCGAAGGCACATTTTGACCGCCGACGCCGACACGTGACGTACAATCGCGCCGACCTAGTGTTGCTGTGGACACCAACTAGAAAACGCGGTTTGAGCGAGAAACTGCTACCGCACTATGCGGGACCTTATCTTGTTGTAGACCGTATCAGTGATTTAGTTTACCGCATAGCGCGTCTCCATTCAAACGGCCGACGGTCTGCAAAAACTGAACTTGTCCATGTTGCACGTTTGAAGCGCTTTATTCCTCGAGAGACTGTTTGACTCGCCCAGTGGGCTTCGTCTGCGCGGAGGGAAGTGTTACCACATGTGTAATTTAGGTATGTGCACCTGTGTAGCGGGGAACATGGTGGTAGCAGAAGAAGAGGACGTTGAGTTGGTCGCAAGAGCTCGCTGCTTCGCGTTCACTGCGGTATACCGTCGAGTCGACCGTTACGTCTGCTTCGAATAAACCCCTCGTAGGCGTAACAATATAATAACGCCACAAAAAGTAAACGAGCTGTTAATAAAAGTGTGGTGTTAATGTGAAGCTGTAAGGGTGGACGAAAGATAACTTGCCACCGGATGGATCTAGACCTTCGAGTTTCAAATATTGCATGTGATGCTATACCACGAGCTGTGGTAGCTCTGCTGTAATGTAAAGCTAAGGTAGGAGAGGATGTTACAGAGCAACACAAGGGTGAAATTCAGTTTTCCTATCATTCCCTTTGTGTCACTATTGCTTGGCTACAGCGCTGCTGTAAGTTTACCATGAAGAGGAGAGACAGAAGCGCGGCTGAACAGATACAGTTAAAGTCAAGGCCGGGTATATACACCAGGGATACGTGCGGAGCGGAAAACTGCCACTGTTCGCACTGACAGGGTTAAAAAGTTGAGCGATGAGCTGTAGCGGGGGCGCACATGTGAGTGTAGAGAAAGGTGGCAGAAGTCAATTGCACTGAGAAATCGAGCAATGGTGCTTCGACTTTAGCGATCATGTCAGCTCAATTTGTTATAGAATTTAAAACGACAGATTGCAATGTTCAACTCCTCTAAAGCCTGATAAATGATAGTGTTTATGGGCAAGTTTTTCATTACATTGCATTCTGTGGGTGACGCTTCCGATCAGCTCCATTGTTGATTGTTTAAATCACGTGTTAGTTGGGAATCTCCGGCAACAATGACGCACTTCCACTGGCTTCACACTAAAAGAAAAATTCTCTCCCTTGTATGGCAGATTCTCATTGCAGCTTTTGGATTTTTCGCGCATCAAGTGCTATCGTTGTATGTTGTGTCAGAGCTACGTCAGTACTAGGATACCTTCATCACTGAGCTTTGAGCATCAGTTATTTTTTGTTGCTTACAAACGGCAGTTCCTTATTGTTCTTGATCGCTCAACGTATAGGCTAGCGAACCAAGCCCAGCTTCGTTATTTTCTCTGCCTGTTTCCTTCATTTCTCTCCTGACAAGACAAAAAGGGAGCTTTTATCATACGAAAGTATTTAGACTGCGTGACACAAAACGTTTGAGGAGCGTCATGAGGCGATGCTAGCACATGGTCGCTATGCGTTTGCATCAGTGCTCAGTGCTATTGTGGTAGCTAACAGCTCACAGCCCAGCCCTGCGAAGTTGGAAAATGTGAAATAGTTTATGGATAACCTTGCCAAAGTAGATTGTGAAGAAATGCAGTGGTAACCACCACATGCCTTTTTACAAGTACACGTCAAGGAATTTCTGGCTTTCCTGAGTGTTTAATACTCCGCTCTTGAACAGCACATCGCTCCTATAGCAAGTGGTGCTAGTACTTCCTCTACGCAGTGGTGTTACTGAGAATAAAGTTTTCGAGATTTCTATCACCCTCACTTAATTTCAAAGCATACAAATCCTTTTCGCCTCAATGATATTTATCACCCACAAAATAAATATTCACAGACGTGTTCTAATTTACGGTAATAAATGAATTTAATTGAAATTTACACTTTGAATACACTAAAAAATTACAATTTTTTTCTTGTTGATTTGTATTTAGTAAAACCCAAATAGCACGAAAATAATGCATTGTGAGTACCCTATTCGTATACATTAAAATGCGTCATGTCCAATGTATAGGATACCAGAGCTTAGCATTTGTAAAATCAAGTATGATGAGTTAAACTACTATTTTTTGTTACTCTGTTAGAATGTGCAATCATTGTGAATGTAGCAAGAAGTTACAACGAATAAGTTGCAGCACACAAAAGGTCAAAGAATAGTCTTTTTGCTCGTGATACAAAGCCTGTCATAGAACTTCAGTGGCGTGGTTCTAGCTATTCGACGCTTTGAACAAACATAAAAAATTATTGTCAAATTATTAATTGCAACACCAAAACTATTATCGCAAAGTAGAGCGCAGTTGAGTAGAAGGTGCTCCACTTTACCTCCACTTAGAAAAAAGAATTCCTAAATGTTGGACTGAACTTCGTCAATTAAAATAAAATGTAATGAGAACTTTGAATTTCAAGAAGTATTAATGTAACAAAACTGAGAAGAGATGAGTGAAGACAAACATAGTAACAGTGAGGTTGGATATATGAGAATATATTTACCAACAATAATATATAATTTAAATATAGGATGACCACTTCACTCTACAACTTAAAGGCTTTGAAACTACAAGAAACTTTTCTAATGCATTACCAAACCTCACGTCGTTGTGGTCAAAAGGCAAAACTTGTAACAAAAGCAAATTTTGTACACTTAGACTCAGTCTTATGAGTCGGAAAAAAACAGCAACTTAGGTGTTTTTCCGCAAACAAGAATATCAGTTGCAGGCAATCAGGTAGTCTACTGTTGTCTCATGTATTCCGAAAAAAGAAACAGTGCGGGGAAGCTGCCAGGTAAGCTCTGCGTAAATAAAAATTTAGATATGAGACCAAACAACGTAGTCTTGTGGTTACAACTTCCAGTTCTCTTTCTCGACATATTTTGCTGTTCGAACAGTGTCTGAGGTGCTGAAGTTCTATTGCGGCCATTAATAATGCCGCAGGAAGGTTTTATAACACATTGTTTCTTATTTTACCACCTATAATGAATTCAAATACTAGTATTACTTGAGTAACCACGCCATTTAGAGATGACTTAGCTAGCGCATCCGCCATTTTATTCCAAAAGAGGTCCTTATAACCTGAAAGTGAAAGTTGATATGTGTAGGACTTGGAAATAATAATGAAATCGGAAATTCGGAGTTTTTATTTCCTCAGAGGAGAAAAACGCACTGATAACAAATTTGCCATATTTACTGTAGAACTAGTTGTTGCTGGTAGTTCGGATTGCTAGAATGATACCTCGAATTTTTTGTACACAATTGGGTGCAAATATTATAGGCGAATGGCGAAAGACCAATCTAGAACGAGCGAGAAAATACCAGTCCCACTTCTTTTCTCACTTTGGGAAACATCAGTTGCAATGACTGTCATTACTGGCATGCGCGCCAAGTGATCACTTCAAATGGAGTCTAAAAACTTCAAGCATCGACGTCATTTTCTAGCTCCTACCCCCCCACCCTAATAACATCGTGTGAAAATTGACTCAAAGTCATTACGTGCATTCCCGCTATTGGACACAAGATACATATTAGCATCGGGATATTGGCAGGTTTCTCAACTACAATGAATAACAAGACATAAGATGCTATCACTAGACCTGCAGCTCCAGCTTGCAGGTGCATTCTGATGTCTTATTTTATGGCGCAAAAGTTTCCCCATCGTGCAGGTGAAGTGTTAGTGCTATGAAAGGCCGTTTTCACAAAAGTATTGTTAAGGTTTTCATAAACAACGCGTAAAAACATGACCGCTCTCGGTTTATTACCTAATGCATAAAACATCAGCAAATATTCGGTTCCATTGAGCAAATTTTTCGCTTCCGCGATCTTGCCTTCCAATTCGTCAAGTCTCGAAGAAGCCGATCATAAAAAAATAACTGCCTTTATTTTGGCGTATGTATTGAGGAGACCATATACACCTCTTTCAAATCTGAGTGAGCTCTGTCACAATTAGCAGCAAACGTTTTTTGTGTTCTTTTATAGGACACCAACGCCAAAAGAGTTGGTATTAGAAAATTTGACTGCTTTACACGAAGTGGAGAAACTGTTTTCAAGCGTATAATTTCAGTGTAACTAACTTAGGATTCCTCATTATTGATAGAAAAAAATATACATACTTACTTTTCTCCCCTTAGGGCTGATTGAGTCTTTCACAAATAATGTCAAAAGTATTACCATGCAGTAGAATAGAAAGCAGCCAAACTTGGTGTTCATATTGAAACCAAAAAGTTCTCCCTAAACAGGCACATAGAAAGTCTCCTCATGAGACATGCTCTGTATAAATAGAAAGTTGCACTGCGAAATTTTTTCTAAACATCTGCAGCAGCTTGATACAATATGTAAGGAAGCTTGCTGAAGACTTCCATTATGACAGATAGTTTCTTTCTTGTTTCTCCTTACTTTATGTGGATGACTGGCTGAAAATAGGCATGCATATTTGGAACGTAATTGTTATTTTGCACATCTACTTACCACTCACTCTTTGGAGACTTATTATTACGTTAAGTTTTATTGGCGCAAGGGCATCTAAGGCCAAAGAGCGCCAGTACAAGTGTTGTTTCAATTCGGTTATTAGTTTAAAAATAAAACAAATGATTAAAACATGATTAAATATTAAAACAAATATCTACGAACCATTTAAAATGCAGTATATTTAAAAGAATGTCACTTTGTTCAAAAAGGAATGTCACTTGGCTAAAACCTTCATTTTGTTGGCTGAAATCTGTGCTGATAAATTAGTCTGTAAGGCCCAAGACCCTCGCAGCTGAAGTCCTTGCCTGAGCAAGAACTGCGAAGGCTAAGACATACTTTTTATGCACCAGGCAGTACCTCACACTTGAGGCGCAGCTGGTGCCTAGGATGGAATGATATCATTGTTAAAAATTTCACTTTTGCAAGATAATGAAGAAGTCTCTTAAGGTCGACTACTGCATCAAGTGATAAAAACAGCGCTGGATGAAGTGCGATATAATGTCGATAGAGCTCCCTGAAATGGGTCAGTCGTGCTTGGTGAAGCACAGGACATTGTATGAGAACATGCACAACGGTTAGACTCTCTCCACAGTGTATACATGTAGGTGGATCAGTGCCTGTCAAAAGGTGTTTATGTGTGGCATAATTGTGGCCTATTCTGAGCCGTGTTAGAGTGACTTCAGCGAACCTGTTGAGTTTTGGGGGGATAACTTTCCTCAGCTGGGGTTTTACAAGGTGGAGTTTGTTGTCGACTTCTCTGTCCCATTCAGCTTGCCAGTGGTTGCGTAGACCTCTACGTACAACAGGTTTTAGATCTACACCCGGAACAGAGGTTATATCTATGGTTTGCCGACCAGCGGCTTCTCGTGCATTCTTGTCCACTATTTCATTGCCCGCAATTCCAGAATGACCTGGAACCCAGCAAATAACAATAGAAAGTTTTAAGTTGTAGGCTGCATAGATTTCGTTAAGGAGCTTGTTGAAAGTAGGGTTCTTGCTGTACTTGCCACAAGACAGGGCCCTGACAACACTTAAAGAATCTGTGTACACTATAGACTTTTGTATCTTGTGTTGTTTAATGTGTTGTATAATAAGCAGGATACCATAGGCTTCCGCTGTGAAAATGCTGGTATGTGTATGCATGGTTCTGGTGTCCGAGAACTTTTGTTCATAGGCTGCACAAGATACAGATGTTTGAGATTTTGAGCCATCAGAGAAGAACGCGGTTAAACGATATTTGTGTTCGAGGGCCAAGAAATGTTGCTGAATATGTGCACTTGGACAATTTTCCTTTATGATGGCCTTGAAAGACCAGTCACAAGTGACTGGACATTGCTGCCAGGGAGGGATGTGTTCGACATGGTCACTTTCCGCCAAGTCATTGAAGAAAATTGCAAGTTTTTCTACTGCAGGTCTTATTGCCAATGAAAACGGTGGGGCGATAGAAGGACGGTTTAGGTATAACTGGGTAGTAGACACATCGTTCATAAGTGTTTTACATGGGTGCTGCTTCAGAGACATGATCTTAACTGCATAGTTGACTCCTAGATACGTGCGCTGATAGTCTAGTGGCCACTGATCTGACTCTGCATAAAGGCTTCGAGTAGGGCTGGTACGAAAGGCACCAAGTGCCAGACGGATACCTAGGTGGTATACAGGGTCCAACATTTTCAGTGCTGTCCTTGAAGCTGACTGTTATACTATGCATCCATAGTCTATGCGTGACAGAACCAGGCTTCGAAACAAAGATATGAGACAGTGCCTGTCTGTCCCCCACGACTGATGCGATAAAATCTTTAAAAGGTTCATGGTCTTGAGACATTTTAACTTCAGCTGTTTTATGTGCTGGATGAAGGTGAGTTTGGAATCGAAAATTACACCGAGGAATTTTCGTTCTTTCGTGATGACTATGTTTTGTCCATTCATTAGTATGCAGGGGTCAGGATGCACACCTCGTCATCTCGAGAACAGCACACTAGTAGTCTTGTCAGTGTTAAACTTAAAACCATTCTCGTCAGCCCATTTTGCAAGTCGGTTAACACCTAACTGTATCTGGCGTTCGCATACAGTCAAGTTACACGACTTAAAACTAATTTGAATGTCGTCCACGTATAGAGAGTACGATATCGCAGGAGGAATAAAAGAGCGAAGAGAGTTCATTTTAACTCTATATAGTGTGCAGCTTAATACTCCTCCCTGCGGCACTCCATTTTCTTGAAGAAATGTGCGCGATAACACAGTACCTATTCTTACACGGAACTTCCTTTCAGACAGGTAATCTTTTAAGATGGTAAACAACCTGCCACATATTCCGAAAGACAGTAGATCTTGCAAGATTCCATATCGCCAGGCAGTATCATATGCCTTCTCAAGATCGAAAAAACAGACAGACATTATTGATTGTGTACAATCGCGTCACGTATATACGACTCGAGGAGGACAAGATTGTCTGTTGTGGATCTAGCTGTACGGAAACCAGACTGGCACGGGTCCAATATACCATTGTACTCCAAGTAATAGACCAAGCGGCGGTTAATCATTTTTTCAGACACTTTGAGTAGGCAGCTTGTGAGGGCAATAGGCCTGTAACTATTTACCGAAGAGGGATCTTTGCCCTGTTTAAGGATTGGTAGTACTGTTGCCTTTTTCCAAGCAGAGGGTATTTTGCCGGTACTGAAAATCTTGTTGTAAAGAGCTAAAAGGCAGTTTAGGGTGTCATCAGGGAGATTTCTGATCATTTCATAAGTAATTGTATCAGAACCAGGAGCAGAACTCCCACAGGAACCAAGGGCGAGCTTCAGTTCATATACTGTTAGTGGTTTATTGTATCCGTCTGATCGAGGCTTGTTCCGGCACAAAGGTACACTTTCAGCTATGCTTTTGTGGCGTAAGAACTTAGTGGTATAGTTTTCTGAGCTTGACATTTTCTCGAAGTGTACGCCAAGAACGTTTGCCTGTTCTTCTATTGTATCACTGCAGTCATTCACCAAAGGGAAGGGATTTGGGCCTTGTCCTTTGAGTTTATGCACCCTGTTTTAAACCTTGCTGGCGTCTGTGTAGGAGTTTATTGAGGATATATAGCGTGTCCAGCTTTCCCGTTAGGCTATACGGCGAACACGCCTGCCATTCGCTTTGCAACGTTTAAAGGTTATCAAGTTTTCTGCTGTTGGGTAGCGAGAAAAAACCCTCCATGCTTTGTTTTGCCGTTTTTTAGCAATTTCACACTCCCGATTCCACCATGGCTTTGCGTTAACCTTATCATTCCTGGACTGCGGTATGCACTTTTTTGCACAAGTAAGAACATATTCCGAAATATAGTTGGCCATTTCTTCTACTTCCAAATGGTCTACCTCTTCGAGGTGTAGTGTACATAGCTCTCTGAATTTCACCAAGTTTGCATCATGAAAATTCCACTTTTTGGGATAAGACGGCCGGTCATCCCGTTGTTTTGTTGCTAAAAGAGTTGGAAAATGGTCACTTCTATATGGATTATTAATAACTTTCCAATCTAAGTAAGGTAGGAGTGACGGTGACCCAATGGCTAAATCTATGCATGAATATGTATTGTGTGTGGTACTGAAGTATGTTGGCTCTGCCTTATTGAGCAGGCAGGCTCCGGATGCGAGAAGAAAGTTTTCTATTGCACGACCTCTCGCATCACATTTGGTATCACCCCATAGTGAACTGTGAGCATTAAAATCTCTAATTAACACATATGGCTCTGGAAGCTGATCAATAAGCTTTTCGAACTCTGTTTTATTGAATGGTTCGTCAGGGGCTATGTAGATTGAGCAAATGGATATAAGACGGTTGAATAGAATAGCGCGAACAGCCACAACCTCAAGAGAGCTTTGTAGCACAATGTGCTGGCATGCTACGCTTCTTTGTGCAATGATGGCCACACCTCCAGAAGAGAAATTGCCACCATTTCGATCGTTACGAAAAACCACATATTGATTCAAGAAGTTCACATGAGTCGACTTTAAATGAGTTTCTTGAACACAGAACACTTTTGGCTGATAGTCATTAAGCAAGTCTTTGATATCATGTAGGTTTTTAAATAGGCCTCTGGCATTCCACTGTAGTATTTGTGTCCATTTTAGGTGTATTTTGTGTTCTGTGCTCAAGGATGGAAAGTAAGCTCACGGACCCTTTCCAGGGGCCGTGACACGAGATTTTTCTTTTTTGGATCGGTCGACAGAGTCGCGCCGATCCCTAGGCGCTGGCTGCGCCCTCACGCTCGGTGTTGTGTCCATTGCCTCTTGCGAGGCGCTGGACACGCGCTCGCGCTCTTGCGAGCGCTGCATTTGTTTTGAGGGCCTCGCCTCTAAAGACAAGGCCTTCGCGGCCCCCAGCCCGGAGGCTGGTGGGTCCTTCTTCACTGGCGGAGCAGCACTGGCTGCAACCGCCGAGGGGGCAGAAGGCGTCACCGCCGGCGCACTACGCGTGTGCCAGACAGGCGCCGGGGGCCGTCGTGGCGCTGCCCCCTGACGCGCCACTTCGGCAAAGCTGGTTTCTGGCAGGTAGAACACCTGCCTTCGTGCCTCCTTAAATGAAATGTTTTGTGTTACCTTAATCGTGACAATTTCCTTTTCTTTCTTCCAGCTTGGGTATGACCGTGAGTATGCGGCATGTTCCCCGTTACAATTCGCACAGTGAGGAGAGTTTTCACAGGCATCAGATGTGTGTTCGTCAGCACTGCATTTCGCACAAGTTAGGTGGCCTCGGCAGTTCTGAGAACTGTGGCCGAATCGCTGGCATTTAAAACATTGGAGAGGGTTCGGTATATATGGCCTCACTCGGAGCTTGATGTACCCAGCCTCAACGGAGTCGGGCAGTACACTTGAATTAAAAGTAAGTATCAGGTGCTTAGTCTGGATTTCTTTGCCATCACGCCTCATCCTAATTCGTTTCACGTTGATGACATTCTGTTCGCTAAAACCCTCCAGGAGTTCAGCCTCCGTCAGCCCTAACAGGTCATCATCTGAGACAACGCCACGGGTGGTGTTCATGGTTCGATGTGGGGTTACTATTAATTTGGTATCTCCAAATTTCACTAGATTAGACAATTTTTCATATTGTTTCTGGTCGCGGAGCTCCAACAGGAGGTCACCACTTGCCATTCTCGATGCTTTATAACCTGGGTCAAAGATTTCTGTCAAAGACTTCGAAACAAGAAAAGGTGAAATTGTTCTCACTGGTTTGCCGGGTGTGTCAGCGTGGACAACGTGAAATCGAGGAAAGGATACTGTCTGGTGACCATAAAACTGGAAGACTTCATCGGTGCGCCCTTTTTTCTGAGGGCGATCAGGGAGTGGGGGGAAGGAACTAGCCATAAGAAAAGGTTTCTTTTCGGCAGCGGTGCCAGCCACCCACCATGGAGTCCTAAAAGGGGACGCTGCAGAGTCTGGAAGCACAGGCCCTGCAGGCGCCAGCTGTACACCACCATTATAACCGAATATGGTGTATCCAAGGTAGGATAGCCACACAGGGTTAACCCTTGCCACCAGGAAACACGGAAGTCAACGGAAGAGAGTAGAGGACAGGAAAGATTTAAAGTAAGAGAAAAGACGAAGATGTGAGGGGGAGACAGGAAAAGGCGACTGCCGATTTCCCCTGGGTGGGTCAGCCCAGGGGTGCCGTCTACGTGAAGCCGGGGCCAAAGGGGTGTGTTGCCCCTGCCGGGGGGCCTTAAAGGTCCAATCACCCAGCGTCGGCTCAACCCCCAGGATCCCCTTTTCCCCGGACACGGCAAAGCCACGCACGGCTAGGCGTGGGAGGGGGTCAAAACTCCCCCGTTAGCTCGGGTCCGTGGTGTCGCTACACACCAAACGCCTGCTTACGCAGACGCCCCTGCGGGGACTCTTTGGAGACTCTAATGGCTTGTAAGTAAAAATGCGTAACACGATAACCAACTCGGCATAGACTCCGCTGCTGCATTCTTTCTTCTAATGCGAGAAGTGTTTTGCAAGAATTTCCCATGCATTTTTAAGGCAAACTGTCGTATGTGAATCCTCTTCCGTGGTCAGCCTCAATTGTGATTAAAAAGGAAATAGAGAAATTTCTTAGGTGCTTTCTTCACTTGGTCGCTGCTAACAACTCACTCGGGAGCTGAATGTTTCACGCCTACATTACCATATTTTTTGTATGAATTAATAAAAATAATGTTAAACGCGCCCTTCAACACCTTTCGCGGATGGTCTGTAAACGCTGCAAGTGTGTTCTCCCGGCTCCCGAGAGCGTATTAAAACATAGAATTATACTGGCGGGTACCGTACCTGCCACCTTCGAATAACGATCCGACGATCTACCAACTCAGCGACCGAAGTAGCCACCCGCTTATTGATTGAATAGTTGATATGTGGGGTTTACCGTCTCAAAACCACCACATGATTATGAGAGACGCCGTAGTGGAGGGGGTCCGGAAATTTTTACTACCTCGGATTATTTAGGGCGCACCTGAATCTGAGCACACAGGCGTACATCATTTTAGATTACATCTAAAACGCAGCTGCCGCAGTTGCGATTCCATCCCGCCACGTCCGGTTCAGCAGCTGAGTACATTACCCACTAGACCACCATGGCGTGGCGGCCTTCTACTTATAGAAAATTGGATCAGCTTATAGAAGAATGAATGTTATCCATTATTACAAAGGATAGAATAATGGATAGAAATACAGCGTCACCGGCAGCCGCTAAGGTTAGTGTGAAAAGCCCAAATTTCACCTGTTGACGTCAGGTAACACGTGGTAATATTAGGAGCTGGGAGCTAAACAACTGGCAGGAGAGTTGTGTTCAGGCAGACTTTCTGCCTTTAGTCTTTATTAGAAGGAGTAGTGGTCAGAGAGGGGTATAACGTACGGGAGTGTTAATGAGAGCATTGCGTTGGGCAGAACTTTTGGTGGAACTTCTATATACCTCGGCTGTTGTTGGTTCAGGAGATTAGAAGAATTGGCTTAGTTTAGCTACACTAAAGTCAATGGAGTGGTTGCAGAATGGCAGCCGACTCAGCAAGGAACCGCCGGTAGTAGTTAGTAAGCCCGACGAATTCAAGAACATTTTTCGTAGTTGGCAATAGTCGGAATCTCAGCATAGCTTCCATTCAGGTGGCCGGTGCGAATAACTGACAAAGATCCCCACAATGACCAAAGAAGTCTAGTGCTCAAACTGTGAACTTGCTCTTCACTACGTTGCCGAGTAGTGCTTATCTGCTGAGTTGCATGAAGACCTCACTTTTGTGAAAATTTACATTTCTTAAGGTGCTGCATATGAGGATGTCATCTCTGATTGTCAGGCAGCTGGCCAAACGACGAAAAGCTGGCGAACACAACATTGCAAATTTTTTCAGGTGCGTCGAAGACCAAATGACATACACAAATATCCAAAGGTGCTGAAATGTGTTATGATCGCGGTCTCTAGTAGGTTTTAATGTTCGATATTTACATGAATATAGGCCTTTTCGAAGTTCATTTTGCGTAATGTGATGCTAGGGTGCAGCGAATAATGAAGCCCTGTCTGTGCCGTATCTCAGTGCCGTCCTGCGTCGTTACTTCGTAGGGATTGGGGTAGTCCGCACATGCTCCCCAGTGTCCTGACTTTAGGGACCATATGTATCGGTGATGCCCAGGCAAGATACGAGGGTTGTTCGAATGCAAACACGTTTGCTGGAATTCTCGCCGGGCAGCCTTGTAATGGTCAGAACCGAAACAACCAGCGTGCGTAGGCACCAGCGTTAATACTTTCGCAACGTTATGTGTGACATTTGGCGAATGCCATGTTCGAGAGAGAGACCATAGCAGAGATTAGAAATTTATTCCAGACACCAAGCCATAGAGGGAAGACTTTGGCATGAAAACGTAAGAAACGCAACAATAGTAAATTTGATTTTTCGCTTTGAACTGCGAGGTGGTTCTCACAAGCAATGCGACGGCAGCCTCAGAGCTTGACCAAAAAATATAAATTGCCAAAAATTGTGCATATTGACCCGTGTATACATATAAACAAAAAACGACGATGGGGGGATTTAGCGGGCACTAGGTAGTTGGCCTCTGTCTTGACTCAAAAACGAAGAGGACAATCTTGCGGCTCAGCTCTTTTCGCTGCTTTCACGCTGTTTTCGCTGTCTCAAGGCATACCTGTGCTTTTTTCGCGTTGTGCCGCGACACTGGTGGAGGTGCTAGATCGCAACCCTGCCTGATGCTCCACACTCCCGCTGAGAGCCGTTTATCTAGTCCAAACGCATTGTCTTCAATTGCAACTCTTGTGGATCGTTTCAGTTGACGGTTGCGAGGCCTCGCGCCAGAGCTCAATCTCTCGCCGGAACATTTCAGGCACCGGTCACCTCGACCAATGGTTAACGCAAGCTCCCAACAGGTGCCCCAAGGCAGCTTTCTGATGCACCCATCTCAGGTGATCATCTATCAACCACTCGTTTGTGATAGCTTTAGTTGCGGCGCCCCTGAAGACACTGACGACTGGCTTGACCACCACGAGCGTGTTGCCAAGAAAAATCAGTGGCCGGAACAGTAAAAACTTTCTCGAGCTTATTTCTACCTTGAGGTTGGTGCTCGTACTTGGTATGATAATAGGGAAGTCGATCTATTGACTTGGCACAACTTTCGACAGCAGTTTGTCGATACCTTCACCAATGTCGATGAAAGCGATCGTACACAGCAGTTAATGGAGCTACGGGTTCAAAAACCCAATGAAACCATTGCAATGTTTGCCGAAGACATAATTCGTCTTTTTCGTCGAGCAAACCCGCACATGACGGAAGATAAAAAGTTGAGTTACCTCAGGCGCGGTGTCAAGCAACAGCTTTTCGCCGGGCTACTGCGCAACCCTCCAAGTACTGTGGTTGAAATTATTAAGAAAGCTACGGCTATCGAGCGGGCCCTTCATCAACGATGCAGGCAATGTGATAGCATGTCGAGCAATGTCCAAATATAATAGTAGTGCTATGACGTCTGATAGTGAGAGTTCTTTGCGAGACTTGACTAGGGAGATAGTTCGCGAGGAACTGCAGAAGTTCCGGACTATGGTTGCTGATCCGTCCATTGCTTCGGTCGTTAAGTCGTGCGCGACGAAATCCGCCAAATGTTGCCTACGGCTGGTCTTGATGCTGAGCAGCGTCCCACGAGCTACGCTGCCGCTCTCCGACGTCCATCACCCGCTACGCCGACACCGTACCACCAGGCACCGATGGCCCTTTGGTCACCGCCGCAAGAGCAGACACTACAGTAACCACCCATACCACAGCCATACAACCAGTCATCCACAGCCACGCCAGTGGCATCGACGCCAGGGGAGACGCTCAGACGTCCACCGACACATGAAAAAGATGCATGGCAAACAGTCGACAGGCATCCACTTTGCTTTCACTGCGGAGGTGCAGGCCACATTACCCGTCATTGATGGCATCGAGGCGATTCATTCCGTCCTGTTCGACCTTAATTTGACATTCGACGTGCCAATGACAAATATAGACCACGCAACGACGACACCTCCTTCTAAAGAGCCCGTTCTTACTTTGAGGGAGGCCGTACCACTGCAGAAGAAGCAATGCCTACTAACCAGCCTGCTCTAGGACGCCGATCCTGCCCTCCGTCTCCCGTGCGTTTTCTTCTGTGGCGCCGCAGCAACTATGCGTACCTAAATCAAAGAACGTCATCTAGCTCGCGCCGGGGAAACTGAGGGCGATGACCTCCGGGGGCAAGGTTGCAGACCATGAAGATGACAAAAAAGCCCCCACTGCATGACATCGTACAGCCGATAAGTCGTGAAAGCGATGAAATTGTGGCTTCCGACCTCAGTATTCTTCTTGACGGCCAGCAAGTGACAGCTTTAGTCGACACTGGTGCCGACTTCTGTATTAAAAATCTGGACCTCGCCGACAGCCTAAGAAAAGTGAAGACGCCGTAGACGGGCTCTCACATGAGAACGGCAGGGGGCCAGTTATTGATGCTCTTTGGAAGATGTACAGCCAGAATTCACATCAGAGGTTCTCCTTTCACTGCGTCGTTTGTCATTATCGCGCATGCTAAAGAAATGTAATCCGTGGCATGGATTTTTACGGGAACTTAACATCGTCATTGGTATCCCAAAGAGTTTCATTACTCTCTGAAATAGTAAAGGCGTACTCGGTTTTCGAGAGGTGCAAGCAAACCAACTGTGTCTTACTGATGACGACGTGGTCCTCCCTCCTAGGTCATCCACGCTTGCTTCTGTGGCCGCCACTGTTCACTTTCACGCCGAAGGAGTTGCAGACCAATTAAGCCCGCTTCCCTTTACCCACGGTATTTCTGTCACACGAGGTATCATAAGCGTTGCTGCTGGATGCACAGACCGACTGCTGATCAATCTTAGCGCTAAGCGCACGCACCTTCCAAAAGGCACGGCTGTCGCTTACTGCGACGATGTCATAGATACCGAAGGCTGCTTGGACGTAGTCGACGAGGCGCTAAAACTCGATTCAGCGCCTGTTATAGACCTTAGCATTACTTTGCCGGAAGACGAGCGAAGTAGACTCCTTGAGTTATTGGCCGAATACCAAGATTTATCAAGATTGCTTTTCCACAACATCAAGAGTTGGCTGCATGCCTCTAACCAAGCATCGGATAATTACCAAAGAAATGGCGAGACCTATTAATCAGAACCCTTATCGCGTGGCTCCAAAAGAACGCGAAGCGATACAACAGCAGGTAGACAGAATGCTTGAAGATGAGGTCATTCAGCCTTCACAGAGCACCTGGGCATCGCTGGTGGTCCTCGTTAAGAAAAACGACAAAATCATGCGCTTCTGAGTGAATTACCGGAAGCTAAATGAGGTGACCAGGAAAGACGTATATTCACTACCTCGTATACGTGACTCTCTCGACAGACTTCAACATGCTCGATACTTTTCTTCAATGGACTGCGCAGTGGATATTGGCAAATCGAGGTAGACTGGGAGACCGCGAGGAGACCGTTTTGTGACACCAGATTGGTTATATGAATTTAAGGTCTTCCCATTTGGTTTGTGTTAAGCGCCTGCCACCTTTTAAAGACTCATGGATACAGTGCTTTGTGGGTTGAAGTGGAAAACCTGCTTAGTATATGGGGACGATGTCACAGTCTTCACCGCAACGTTTGACGAGCAACTTGAAAGGCTTGAAGTGGTCTTACGAGACATACGGTGCGCGAGCTTGATGTTGAAGTTTGACAAGTGCCACTTTTACTACGAAGAGCTGCAATTTCTTGGTCCTGTCGTCAGCCATACAAGTGGTCGTCCAAATCCTGAGAAAATTCAGCCGTTGCACAGTTCCTTGTGCCAACCGACAAAAAGGCTGTCCGACGCTTTCTTGGCCTCTCTGCATATTATCGACAATTTATCGCTGACTTCGCACGCATAGCATCAGCGTTACCTCGCCTCACGAGAAATGACGTCACTTTTGAGTGGAAGAACGAAGAGGAAGATGCTTTTAACGATCTTTGTCAGCGACTACAAACACCCCCACTCCTTGCCTAGTTGGACGAGAGAGCCCCTACGATGCTTCATACCGATGCTAGCACAGTCGTTCTAGCAGCTGTGCTTGTGCAGCAGCAAGAGGGCGCAGAAAGGGTAATCGTTTACGCTAGCAGAACGTTAACACGAGCTGAGGCTAATTACTCAACGACCGAGAAGGAATCTCTCGCCGTGGTATGGGTGGTTACAAAGTTTTGCCCGTATTTATAAGGCCGCCCCTTCAAAGTAAATAGCGACCACCACTCACTGTGTTGGATAACAAGTCCTAAACACCCTACAGGGCGATTAGCGCGTTGGAGTCTCAGGCTGCAAGAGTTCAATACGGTAGTCATACATAAGTCGGGCAAGCGACATATGGATGCTGACTGTTTGTCCAGTTCACCCATTGAGTCGTCAACCCTAGCCGATGATAAGAAAACGGCATTTCTCGGTGTCCTCGATACGACCACCATTGCGTAGTAACAATGGAACAACGCTGAATTGCTTGGCTTAATTAACTTCTCGGAAGGCAGATCTCAGAAGCACCGAAAGTTTTCGCAAGAGTGTAGTCATCGTTTTGTTTAAAGGACGGAGTACTCTACAAAAAAACTTTTCGTCAACAGGATCCGCCTATCTGCTCGTCATCCCAGCAGCCCTTCGCACTGAAATACTCAAAACGTGCCACAACGAGATGACCTCTGACCATTTGGTTTACTCGAGAACGTTGGCCAGAGTACAGCAAAGGTATTACTAGCCGAAACTAACCACAGGCGTGAAGCACCATGTTCGTACCTGTCGCGACTGCCAGCGCCACAAGTCATCACCGAATAAAGCAGCTGATCACCTGCAACCCGTGCAGTTCCCAACATCTCCATTCTACCAGATCGGCATGGACATTTTGGGCCTACTACCTACTTCTCCTGAAGGGAACCGCTTGGTTATCATCACGACAGCTTATCTGACTTGCTATGCCGAGACAATGGCTATCCAGAGAAATACAGCAGCAGAGGTGGCAAGATTTTTCATCAAGAATGTTGTACTAAGGCATGGTACACCAACCGTCATGATCACATACACAGCAACCGCATTTACGGCAGCTCTTTTGAATCACGTCCTATTGCTGAGTGAAACAACACAGCGTAAAACCACCACCTACCACCCACAAACGAACGGGCTGACAGAGCTCTAAACAAAACAATTGAAGACATGCTTTCGCTGTACGTAGGCGTTGAACACAAAAATTGGGAAGCACTATTGCCATAGAAAACGTTTGCGTACAACATGGCCAAACAAAAAACGACCCGCAAGACCCCATTCAGCCTCGTTCATGGGAGAAAAGTGCAAACTATGTTAGATACGATGCTACCGCACGAAGTTTACGACATAGATGGAGATGCCGACACGTTTACGGAACGCGTAGAATAAGCTAGGCCACTTGCACGTTCACGGATCCGCCAGCAGCAAGAGTACGACGCAGACCACTACAATGCTCACCGCAGAACAGTCGTCTATCAAACTGGCGACAACGTCTTGGTTTGGACACCCGTATGGAAATGAGGACTTTCTGAAAAGCTCTTAAGGAAATACTATGGGCCATACCGAGTGCTGCAACAACTGAACGACGTCACTTACGAAGTTGTTCCCGGCAGTTTGTTTAGTACTAAGCGTCACCAGCACCATCCTAAACTCGTTCATGTAGTGCCCATGAAGCCTTATGACAGCGAGTGATTGCGCGAGACTTTCTTTAAAAAAACTGCATTGTTGACTTCACATCGGGTCGATGCTCTTTGAGAGGGAGTTAAATGACCCCTGTCTACATGTGAACGAAAACGACGATGGGGGGATTTAGCGGACACTAGGTAGTGGGCCTCTGGCTTCACTCGAAAACGAAGAGGACAATCTTGCGGCTCAGCTGTTTAGAACACGCTGCTTCTGCTGTCTAAAGGCGTACCTGTGCTTTGTTCGCGTTGTACCGCGACAATATATTTGAAACAAGCAAGCCGACTCTTAGGTTATTTGCTTCAAACGTTTTACGTTTTAGAAGAATGTCAAGCGCAGTATACTTCTCTTGGTTGGTCGGTATGGCTGAACCATAAGCTCTCGTGATATGTATGATTAGGCTTCCTCTGTGGTCCTGCAGCATCCGACGAAAAACGCAACCTTAGGCATCTTTGTCAATGAGCTACGAGACCTGGATGACGCCGTCGACGACGTGGAATAGGCGGCTGTATATATAGTTAGAAACACTCGACTCTGCCAGTGTGCGGTCGTTGCATTCTCCGAAACAGAGAAGGACAACGTCGAAAAACAAGTACGTGTTGCTTATCGTCTTGGTTGTGATACCAGATGGCATTGAGAACAAGAGTAGTGAATGTGTCATTACTCGAGCGTCAGACCAGACGTTCAGAGGCCAAAGGGTTCTCTGTGCGAATGAGGTCGTCATACCTTTAGTTGGTCGTCGTCGACTGGCACATATAAAGAAAAAATAACGTGGTTTCTAGATCACGAATTGCCACTGGTCACCATAATTCTTTCTTTAGTTGGCCATATCTTTCATTGAGCTGATGGTTTTGAAGACTACTCATTGAAAAGTATGCAAGAGAGGTAGAGAGGTGGAGCAGTCCTTGCAGGTAAAGTGCTCAAAATGAATGTGTTCAGGGCTGAAGAATATTCCGGAATCGGATTTCGCATGCGTCGTTGATGCTCCGAGGGCTTTCTTTCACTAAGTTGCTAATTTTGAGCACCTTCTGTATTCTACGCTATCCCGAATCTGTCATTTGCTACAGGAGCTGCGTTTTAAGGCTGTGGTGAGAGTTGTCAGGAGGCGGATAGTGCAGATTGTGTTTTGCGATAGGACTGGCTGCCGATGCTATAACACCGATGATATAGTCGTAACCTGCTGTTCTCTATGCTTCTTAGTGTTCCTGCATAAATGAGTCGATGCTCAAAACTAGGAGATTCAAGACCATTTCCGGAATCTGTGGCATCTTGACAGCAGCGAAAACAGTGCCAGGTACAGTCCTTTTCGGTGTTGCCCTGTTTCTAGACACGGTGTTCATGACCGACTGGAGCACATGGCCTAATCATAAAACGGCGGTAGTCACAAAAGTTCTGTACATAGGTTAAGGGACAAGCTTATTGAGCGATGCCATTAGACATCTGGGTACTCACTTACGGAACACCTTGAGGTGTTTGTCCTTCTACATATTTTGCTTAACAGACGTTTGCAAAACGATGACCACAAAGACAACAAACTTTCCTGGAAGACACAGAAAAACAAAAGGTATCCAGAAATAATAGAAATAAAATATGTTCAACAATTTGCATGAACATCATTAAGTACTTCAAACAGGCTCCTTGAACCAGACAGACCTTTGCCTGTCGAAAGCGCCTCGTTATCCTATGCTTGTTGCACTTATGCTACGTCTACGCTGTGTCGCTGACGTGAATTGTAATCTTTAGAAGAAACTAGAAGGACAGTGCAAATGGCCGTTTGGCAATCAAAGTGAATAAATAAGTTGCCAAATCAATAAAAACACCCAAAGGGTTAAATAATTATTGAGGCAGAGACATACCGTGGCGCCACCATGCGTAGGCAGTCCTTTGACGTGCGTGGTTGAATTTCTCCACCGCCCTCCCGCGCTCAAATAAAAGCTTACTCAATCCAATCAAATCCTCCCGCGCTCAGCCTACCGCCTGATCTCTTTTGAATTATTTTGAACGCAATCAGTAACATACTGCTGGACCATCTTTCCTGACTCTACTAAGTGCCAAATCACTGCCCTGGAAAAGCGTTGCTTCTGATAAAGTTATACCACCAGCATCGTCTGCTATGGCCACCGAAAAGAAAATGACGGGGGCCAAGTGCGCTGCTTCTGTAAAAAGTAACGAGTCATTTCATGTCAAATAAAAGAATCAAATAAGTATTAGCTGAAAGAAACTTATCTTCGCTGTTAGAATTGCGTGCAACCACTCTATATCATTCATTAAAAGTTTGCATCTAAAGACGTGTCTCAGTAATGACAATCATGCGCAATTTACATTTTTTAGCAGCGCACATGGCCTTACGAAGCACAGCGCAAGTGAATTTCCCACTTTGTCGGAAGCAGCTTAGAATTCTCACAGCTGTAAAATTTCTGCTATGATTGCAGGTAAACGTGAGAATTACGAACGCACATGCCTCGTCAAGTGTTGTAAGTTTTCTCCGTGGCACGTAACTAATTTTTACCGCGCTAAAATTCTAAGGTGGCCACACCTAGCACAATAAATTGCCATCAATCTACAAATGGGTTAAAATGAAATATAAATCATTGGTATAGTTCCTGTGCAACTACCAAGATGAAATTCATGACAAAAAATTGTGATCAGCCTGCCGTGTCATTTTGAGCCCTTAAATGAGCTTGCAGCGAACACTTGCGTAACGTGGTGTAAACGGCAATTACAAGTTTCAGTGAAATCTCCAGTGTCCAGTTTTCTTTTCTTTTTTTACAGCTTCACTGATAAGCTGTGTAATGTTCCGCTGCAGGTCTTGGAAGAGGAACCACTTTCAAAAGCTAACAACGTTTTCGCCTGTAGGTCAACACAACATGAAGAGAAAATGACAATGGCTATAGGCCCCACCAATTTCATAATCCTCGGCAAGCATCTGCACAATCTAAGGAGAGAAGACGTTGAGGTTTGCAATGGGTGCCCCTCGATGACCGTAGTGCTCGATGGCAGTATGAAGGAAGCACCGTAGTTAGGTGAACCGATGCTTTATTGCAACACACAGGCGTCTGCCCGGGTCTAAGCCGGAACCTGCGCTCTCCCATTTCACATTAAAACACCCTATTTTCAACCCTCGGACCAACAGACGATGTCCAAACAAGCCAATAACACATGAGAACTCATATAACCACCACCAATTGCATGAACACTTTCATGATGAACACGGTAAAAAACAAGCTCGTCACCATACACAGCACGCTAAGAAATAGGTTTTTCGCGCGTCACACTCCCTCCATTATCAGGCCATGCGCATTTCCGTCAGCTGACCTTCGTCGGTAGTCGTTGTCAGGCTCGAGCTCTATTTGCGCTCTCATTAAACGTCGCTTCGTAAAAGTCTCCTTAAGAGCGGTGAGTACACCGTCAGGCTGTGGGCGCTGACAAGGTGTGCATGCGACAGCGAGGCACCCCGTCATTCAACCTACACACGGTAATAACGCATCGCAGGGGGGCTAAGCTTGCCCACATGCCGTAACTGTGTTTCGGTCTGCTCAGTGGGCGCGTCCGTGTGCCATTCTTAAACGACACACGCGCATGCCAACAATTATTTAGGACAAGACGACCACGCCCCTGCTTCTTGAAACACGCGCTTCCGGGTAAAGTTTCCCCTTTTTCGTCTCTAACTATGGCGACTTTGACGGCTGTGGCTGTTAACTGTGTGAATGACGGAGTCTTGTTGTTCCTGCGCAAGAAATTATACTTTCTTGTCTTGACGAATACATTTAGCTCTTCGACAGCAATTGGTTCAGGAAAAAATATTCGTCAGTATGAGATGCATCCGGAGACTTTACAACAATCTGCTTGAAGCGGCTGAAACAGTTCTGGCACAAAACGTCTTCCTCCCTGATGGATTAGGCTTCTTCTGGTCTGCAGGTGCGGGAGGAATGGCGTCTAGCCACGCCAGACCCACTGGCGCCGGCGCGCGCGCAGCTATTCGTCTTCGCTGTGCAGTTGTTGTCTGACACTGCACTGGCGCCACTTTATAGAACCTTTGACTGGCGTTCGCAGGTAGGTAACGACATAGAGAAGGAAAGCGCAAACGCTGCTCACAGGCGCAGAGAAGGCGGGAAGCTTATCTCACCAGATCCCAAAGTAGTTGCCTGGGAATGAGTGGTTCAGCGTACGAAGAATGAAAAAAAGAAGGCTAATGATCCTCGACAGTCTGGAAAGCTAAGAATAATCAGCTGAACAATTGCTAATGCTACGTATAATCTGGCATAGCCGAGCTAAGCCACAGCAAATTTTTTAGTGATTTGCGTAAATTAAAATAATATTTTGCTCTTCAAAACCAACTGTTCCTGTTCTTCTTTGTCAATCCATCAATCAGAAGAACATATTCACGACCTAAAACTACTGAAAATGGAAATTATTGCTCCTTGCTCACTCATTGCTGTGGTATTCGATTTGCGTCAACTTGGCTACATTTCGGGCTTCATAACTCCTACGTCAACAATTTATCGCAACATGTTTTACAGACTAATTTAGAACCCGTGACTGGCTTTAATTCTGAAAAGGTAAAAGAAAAACGAAGATGGTTTGTAATGATCTTCAAAAAATAGCATTTTTACAGTCTTGTCCTAAGTTGAACATTTTAGTTAACGTTTGAAGTCACTCTCAGCAATTTCGTTCAATAAAATTGTTAACCTAACATGTTCTTGTAATTTTTTGTAGCATTTCAATAAAATCCCGTATCCGCGAAAAAGCTGGTTGCGGCTCAGTGAAGACTTTTACACTTTTTTCGCGAGACCAAAACTGGTTTTGTGGTCTTGGAATTCAAAAAACAAGATATATTCTTTCAGCGAAATACAAGATATAGACGGACATGCCCCGACGTTCTTATTTGAAGATACCCTGCCAGGTTTTCTGCAAGCTATGTTTGCGAAAATTTCTGCATTGTGCCTAAAAGTCCTGTTGCACTAAAGAACAAGCAAGAGTTCGGTAACACCGTTATCACACATTCACTTTTGCCTACCTGCACCTACCGACACATCCATCTGTGCACTCGCGTACACATTCGCGAGAACACTGCTCGCCCGGGCCCACCAGTGTTTCCGAGCATTGGTGGCAGATGGCGTCGTCGGCGCTTTGCACATCGCCTATACACCATGACAAAAAAATGGGGGGGGGGGGGGGGGGCACGTGGTTGGTGTGCCACGCCCTGGCTACGATACTGGTGGATGGAAACCCATGTGGTTCGGTACACACACGAATACGCACAGCTTGAAGAGAGGGAGGAAGTGTCACAGACTGCGGTTAGGTTACCCAGACGCGACAAGTAAGCTCTAGCAAAGACTGGAGTGGCAGTTGTATGATGTACAAAAGAAGAACTGACCGAACACGCAAAAGCAACTGGCCACAAAATAGACCGGAATATGGTAAAACTAACGAAAATAAAAGGAAAATTACTGGACTTCCGGTCTATATCTTAACTTCCTGACAATGCATACATTGGCACACATTTTTTATTGTAATGACGGGAAATTTTCCTACATGTACACACCTACGTCCTATTTTGAAATATCCGTCATCAAACTGTTTTGTGAGCGAGGTGGTCGTACGGAAACTGAAACGTTCTGCCTTTATGTAGACATAACGTCCATGGTCGGTGCGCCCTAAAGCTCCATAAGCTCGAAGTAACAATCAGAACAACAGAGAAAGAGAGAGGGGACAGTGGCACCGCCAGTGGCCGTAACTTTCATGGTCGGTGCTCGTTATAGCCCCATAAGCTCGAAGTAACAATTAGAACAACAAAGAAAGAGAAAGGGGACAGTGGCACAGCAAGTGGCCGCGACCATGCCCTCATGTACGTAGCGCACTGTAATATGCCACCAGTAACTTTTACTGAAACTTTCAGGATTGCATAGTCCGCAAAAATACGCACGTATGAAGCCAGACCAAAACAACGCTGGTAAATAAATTAAAGCAGTGTGAAGTCACGGTAACAACAACGATTCTAACCAGCATCTTCACCAGTGCGAGGAGCAATCACGTGATCTAATCATGCACGTCACAGCGATTGCAGCGCTCACGCCTCCCGTGGTGGGCCTCGCGCATGCCACCCAAAAGTTCACTAACACATGTATTACGTCTTGAGAGGCCAGAAATCAACGAATTGAAGTTAGACATGGCACAGTGGAGAGTTCGTAGTGCTTTCCGAATAAACCTTGTCGTCTAGAGCGCTTAGACGTCGAAATACTTTGTATGGCTATAACTATCATCAAAGAAGAATTTCACAGAGTTCACGTCGTCGTGCCAGCGGGCACACTTAAACACGCTCACTGGACTGGTTTTCTACAAATCATCGTCAAAGTTTTTCCTGTCTGTGAGATTTGGTAACTTCGTGTTAAGCGTCTATTCTGGGCTCAGTTCGCAGACTAACTTACATAGCGTCATCTGCCTCATTTTTCGTACGACCAAGTTGTACGTGAAGGTCACGTGCGATAACATGGCTTCTAACGTCTAGTGCTCGACATTGGCATACATGGTCCGCATGTCATTCTCGTTTTGACGCCAGTCAGGCAGTTATTCTGCAGGTGGTAGGCACTTGTTTGGCGGTGGCTTGTCTGACTCTTTATCAAGATGGCCCGAGATATCTGCGCAGTAAAGGTCGTGCCGATGTCGGTAATAAAAACTTTAGGGGCGTCTTGAGGGAGGACGATGCCTTCAATAAGTAACTTAGCTAACTCTGACGCGCTGCCTTTGGAGGAGCCCCTGTTAAGACGTCGGGAATAGCCTAGCTAATTCCATATCGATATTTTGGAACGGTCAACGTTGTGGTTAGATGGGTTGCGGGAGGTCCGATCCGCCTTGACTGCAGTGTCTTGCGTCTCTAACTGTTGCAACGTGGCTTCACGTAACGAGCGACGCAAGGCGTGCATGAAAAAATTTAACTAACTCGTGACGCTGCATATTTTATGATCAAGTGGTGAAAGTGGTGTTAAGAGAGCAGGATTTACTCTTAAGTAGGGCTAGTAATAATAACTTCACAAAGCCACGCAAAAGTTACATCGAACAATAAACCCCATTATGCCCCAAAAATGTACATATAACCACATCGGTTCCTTATAAGAAATGATATGATTATAATGGGCTATGTTAATACAAATATGTTACAATTGTGAACAATGCCAACCTTCAGGCAACGTATCATATAGACCTACATTTCAAAATTGCGGTCGCAACAACGACACTGTAACACTTATAAAGGCAAATCATTTCAAAATATATTTCTGAACAACATCAATTATAAAGTATTTTATATTCTTCTTTACATCTGATAAATCTCTAACCTTCTCAATAAATGAGTTCGTAGAATATAAGTAAACGCAATGAAATATATTTATTTATCCCGGGAAACATTTATGCGGAACCTTGTTATTGTTCTACACGCAGTTACCTGGCAAAATCATTAGCCCCTTGCCTCCTTGCTGAAGTCTAAGTCTCTTTTAGTCAGTAGCTTTTTGTTCTGTACCTCTAAAGTTGACATATGTTATTCCTTGAAAATAATATTATCTTAGTATGACTGCGTTATTCACTCAAGGCAAATGTCAGCCTATCAATTTTCCCGCAGTTACGCAAGACGGTTGAGATGTAAGCAAATATTACAGCTGTGTTTTATATTGATGTGTGCGTCATCGCTCTGACCTACACTTATAAGAACTCGTCCATGGCGTAGCATATATATAGCAAGACAGCTCACTCCACATGCACAAAATATCTTAATAAAATTCGAAGAATGCTGGTCGTTCTTCAAGAGAATTATTATTTCTTTTCTACTCCGGAGAAGAAATAATAGACTGATGAAAGCGGTGATACCAAGCTACACTCGCACTTAAGGGCCAATGAATGCGTCAAATATTGAACTCATTTCTATATAAGGGTAGTAATGCTTCATCAAGCCGTGTAAGAACAATGTGCCTCAAGGCTGGCGTATTGCGCAAAGAATCCAGTGACATCCAGCGACATTCTTCTTAGTCCTGTGTGAATCAATATGATGAAGCGACTGCTGAACGAGCGACGTTGAAATACTGCAGACAAACCAAATCGGTAAACTCTCCTTAAAAACATTACTCAACACCCACAAACATAGAAACACACGATGTATTCACGCAATGTACTCAACAAGTGCTCGTATGAAAATTATTTAGCTCCTTGCAATAGACGAGAGACTGATATAGTAAGATTAATGCTGCCAGTTATGCCCTCATTGGCAACAGTTTTTTAACGAGTTACCCTAAGTAGCCATTCTCCAACTTTTTTCAAATACGATACTGACCGGCCCTGTGCCTGGTTAACTTTTCTGCCTCCTCTCTTGTTATATTTTCAACTTTTTTCTTATCAATTGCAATTCATGTTGTCTAATAATTGTGGCAGAGGAAGACGTTGACGATAAGAATTCAAAGCTCTTATGCAACACGGAAATCGGGGGAAAGAGATCCTTGGGATGTATGTGCCTTACGACTACATTAAACGCTCGCTTTTTCGGGCTCGGTTAAAAGGACGTGGCACTAACACAGCCCGGTGCATCAATATAAGGTAACACTCACAATAATTTAACCAAGGTGATAACTATAATGGTTAATTCAGATTGGAAGCTCCTTGGCTTTCATTGTTGTTCGCATACATCGGTCTGTTAGTATCAGAATGTGTTACAAAACCAATAAAAACGTAATTTACTATAAATGCAAAGCTACGGTGCTGTCACGCTTCTCGTACATATGAGCATTCTTACAATGCGCTAGAGCTCTTGGACAATTCGGAAACGGCGCTCATGGAGTATAGCCAGAAAAATTACAAGGAAAAGCAAATTATTGAATGCTTTTGCTTTCAATTTGTTAACTTTTCTACATAAGTGAACATGTTTTGTAGCATATACAACGTTATATAAGGGCATTAGCACTCGCTGTTCACATAAAACCAAATCGCCGCTTGGTTATTGGGAATCCCTGGCTGATCAATTATTCACGCTTGGCGTAAGAGCTTCACGGTATGATCCACCACACACATTTAGTAGCGCTAGCTTGTTGGTGACAAGTCTAGCTGTAGCTTCTTTCGCTTCTCTTTGCACAGGTTGGTGACATGTGCGTTCATTCTAGTGCCAAGCCACTGATTCTGACTGCACATAAATTTGACAACTTTTTGCTTTATGCGAGCTAGAATAAACGAGGTCTCACTGTGCTTTCCTTTTTTTTCTACATATTACTCCATGCTCCCCCCTACTAATTGTTTTCTTCTTCAGTGTGTGGTTTTTCCGCCCAGATGCAGCAAACTAGGGACGGCAGGCCGCACTTCGATTGAAACTTGGAATGATGACAACCTTGCGTTCTTATATGTGATGCCAGAAAATGTAGCACCATGAAAAAAAGGTGACCGTGACAAATCTTGAAGAGATAAATATTCCTTGAAAACTCGCTCTTCATGGATGATTTCCTCACTAATGAACACTTCTTTTCTTGAAAAGTGGCTTATACAATTATAAATGTGGCCAGCACAGCTTCAGGGGTCACAAATTTTGAATACACGTATTTCTGCAGAGTTTGTATTTAGATATGCTGAGTTATAGGCAGGCGCGATATATAAAAAAAAATTTAGCATCGGTACAAAGGGTGCCTCAAAAACTTCATACGCAGCTGTATCAACTATTCAGGGCTCGGAAGCCTTCGTCAAGCCTTTGTCTGCATTGGCGATAATGTAAAGCTTGTTTTCCGATAAAATGTTTTGTGGGCCCACTCTATAGAATAAAATGACTCACGCAGCAGAGAAATAAGGCGTCCTTTACCAACGTTTGACTTTACTGGCTATTGCCAGCTGTCATGACATTTTATGAAAACAATAATAACGTT